>JAOWAW010106281.1:0-14447 GCA_028565695.1 Nicola tetela
GTGCAATCTCAATGTGTTACAACCCAGGAACTCCAGAGCTCAACGACTTCCTGTGCAAACTCCTCATGGAACTCCAAAACGGATTACATGCTAGTAATCTGTTACTGTACTGCACTGTGGTGTGCTTTTCTGTAAGTGTTGCTGATGAGTTAGCTGTGGATGACCCTAATGCTGAGGGTGTAGCAGAGAGACAACTAAAGCTGCTAGCTAATTGTGTGGCTGAATCTCCTCATCTACCAGTTACTGATCTTCTCTTGTGCCTGGTTGATCTGTGCCACCAGTGTGATTGACCAGATGTATCAGCACGTCTCTGCAATCAGATTAAGTTGATAAACAGCGGTGTGCTACAAAACATTTTGTTCTATAGTGAGTAGTTGAGCCGACCCTTCTATACTCCAATGTGGGGGTGATTGTAAATGCTTGGTAGTCTTGTGGTCAGGGTTTGCAGTGGTTTGGAAAAGTCTGGAAGATGTAAGGAATTTGAAATTAGTTTTCCAGACCAGGAATAGTCACAGAACTGGGTTGCATGCTTCTAAGATTTGTGTTGGATTTTTTTTACTTCTCAGTAACCACTTCTATGATGCCAGGATAATATTTCCAAAGAAGACACTTACATAGTCATCTGAAGCACATCTAGTGCCTAGTCATTGCCAGATTGGTATTCTCAGAGTTGCAGGGCTAGTAGGGCTTAGGCTTCTGCATACCAAATGGAAATAGTGCCAGCTTACTATCAACGAATATGCATAACTTGAGGAGTCTATGAAGGTCTACCTGTAGGAAAACCCATTGCTGTAGTAGTGGAGAAGAAAGAGTCAAACAGGGCATGCTAAGTTTTGGCAATTCAAGAAATACTAGGAACCCTAGAGTTTTAGTGAAACCATCAAGAACATATCACTTTGAGAATTTCATATCCAGGCTCTCTGCTGCGGCTGGCAGCGGCACCATGCAGATCGAAGTCCACCCAGTTGTGCATCACAAAAAGGAGGTGTGCAATATATGGGAATCTGCAATATGTGTAATGTTGCAAAATTGCAATGGTGTAACTGTACCACTTTATGTATGAAAGTGCTGCCCACCATTTTTTCTCAAAGTGGAAATTCAGAGTATGTGTGTGGCATCACTGAGGTAATGCACAACATGGCTGTACAGGTGATGATAGGGTACACCACACATACCGAGTGCCTTTTGTGAACATTGTATAGTAGCCACAATTTTCTTTTTGGAATTACTAGGATATTAACTTTTCAAAGACATTAACACTGGAACACAGTCTAACCACAGAACCATTCACTTGAACACCAGTAGTCAGAATTAATATTGTAATAAAATCTTGTGTTTACATACATGTACATGTATATTGAACTGTTTTAACTGACATACCCTTAGTCACCAAATTGAATTTATGTATATACCGAGTCTATATAGATGATTTCACCATTTCATTTCATGTCTTTGTGTCTCTGGGCTTTAGCCACAAGTGTGATGTTTTATGTACATTTTAAGTTGTACTGTTTCACTGTACCTGCCTCATTAACCAATAAACCCTGACGAAGGACCTGGCATCAGGTCCGAAACATAGTGTTAAAATTCTGACTACTCGTGTTCAAGTGAATGGTTCTGTGGTTAGACTAGGATAGTAGTTTGAAAGATGTGGTAATAAACTCTCAGTTGTTTAGCCACTGCAACTGACCAAATAATTCCTTTTGGCAGGTGGCAGACTTTGTCTTCTCTGAGGGTGTTGTGGACGGAAGAAATCGTGTTCAGCATAAAAATAGAAATGTTGACCAGGGCTGTGTAGTTTATGTTCTGTCAGAAATAGTAACAGTCTGAGGATGTCTCAGTGGATTACATAATTAAGAAGTGGAACATGCATTTAAAGCAGATGCTGAAACAGCCTTCGGTTTTGTACACACTACTACTACAAATCTTAAAATTTTCAGAAGACACTAATCTTGGAAATGCTGATATTGGCCATTTCAGAAACTTTTTTTCAGAAATTTGAGCCATTTCAGAAACGGTAGAGAAGCGTGTTTGTACACATGTGCAAGCACGAGTGTGTGGCCATTGTTTGATGTTTGTTTCATTCATGATGGCTTGGGTGTGCACAATCGAGGTGTGTACTCAAGGCTGAAGTGTTTACTTTGCACCTGCTGATGCACTACAGTAGTACTACAGTTCTGTGGAATGTTTAAAATTAGTGTCATAAATTTAGGAAGCTTTTCATTTTGGGAAATTTGAACTATTTCCAACAATTTCAAAAACAAAAAGCTTCTGAAATTTTTTAGATTTACAGTATTGAAAACTAATATCAAGAGTAGGCCTGCCTATGACCACGTTAAGTCATAGAATCCTATGTGGAAACTCCTTAGATACTCTACACAGTACAATTTGGCCAGTTGGTGAATAGAAGTCTGTCTGGTCCAGCAACTCAATGCACTGGATTCAGCTCACTCTGTGTACTGATGCACAAACAGCAGCATGCAGTGATCGTGATCTAACCATATAGACTTCATAAACAGTTGTGTCTGCCATGTGGAGTCTACTTACATGTCTAGACTGTTGCAGCAACCCCAGCCCTGAAGCAAAGGCCTCTATCTGATGCTTATGGAACATGTAGCAGTGTATTTGGTGTGTTTTTGTGCATTCCTGCATTGTGTGGGCTAACACATGGTGAATTTTATGATTTGTATATGTATGACATCCACTGGTGGTTGGTGCAAATGCTTCATTCTTTGTGTACGCTAATATGGATGCACACATGAGTAAATGAGTGACTAAGTATGTATGTGCAAATGTTGTGCCATGGGAATACATGTATGTACATAATTTTTATTTTTGAATGTGTGTGCACGTGTGTGAATACCTCTGCATGAAAAGTATGATGGTCTGTGAGTGTGCCAATTATTTTGTTTCTTAATGGCTTTTTGTACGTGCACATCTGTGCATGTGTGTGTTGCCTTGCAGTGCTTTGAGTACACATACTGTTATGAGTTTTGTTAGCGTATGAATTCTAGCGTAAGGGTGTTTATACCTGTCACGCCTGGGTGTGTATGAACAACTTCCTCTGATGGTTTGCGCAATGTACTGGTCACCATATCTTGTTTTCATCTGTTCTACAGGCTGACCGGATCAACATGTCTGGGCACTCATTGTACTTGCCCTGTCTATTGTGTGTGTGTGTGTGTGTGTGTGTGTGTGTGTGTGTGTGTGTGTGTGTGCGTGCGTGTGTGACAAAGACCATTTTCATTGCTCATGCTTCCTCTTGACACTGGAAGTTTAATCCTGCTCCTTGCAGTTCTTTCATTCGTTTTCTTCCTGTTCTGACATGATCCTTTACATACATGTCAGCTCAATCTGAGCAGAACATTCATTTCATCACTCTCTGTCTGCTGTTCTTCTTCTAACATATAATTTGCTGTCTGCTCTATCTGAAGCCTTCACATACAGTACAGAAATTATATTTTAAAGAAGGAAGATTTGTCAGTTTTATCAAACAAATTATAACCTAGATTATTGTTATTACTTTGATGAGTTTCATTCTCTTCATCCTGCAAAATCATGTTGAATTCTCTCAGCTTACCATTCTCTTTGATGCTCATGTGGGGTGTTGTTAGAGCGAACCCTTACTGACCTTAGCTTTTAATCATAAAGAAAACACTTCCTTGATCATGGTACAGTTTAGGCGTGGCCGAGTATTTCTTCTGTTTTTTTTTGTATGTCTTCTGTTTTTATTGTATTTGATAGAGATGAAAAACTCTTAACTCAGAATTGGTTTGGTCACCATGTCTCAGTAGGTGATAATAAAATGCCTTTCCTTCCTCCCTTCCTCTCTCTCTTTCTGTCTGCCTGTCCTGCTGGGTTTGCCTATTGCAAATGGAGGTGCCAAAAGTGAATCTTTTCCACCCTGTTTAGCACCTTGTTTTACACATGTTTCACCTCACTCCTTCACCCCTGCTGCATTTCTACACTCTACGTATTCTCGGCTTCCAAAGGGTTTGACTCAGAATCTGATCATATGAAGAACGCTTAACTTGAAACGTCTTTTGTCTAATACTTGTTGTTGTCTAGTTGCTCATGAATTTGACCTGTGTATACACAGCAAATGGAGAGAACCAGAGAACCAAGCTACTGGACATGCTGGAACAGCGACTCAAGCAGAACACAAAGCAAATAGAGGCTTAGTTAGGTCATATCTTTTCACTAGTCACAATGTTTGCGAAGGAAGTCAGCAATCAGCCTAGTCTGGTATATTCTGTCAGCCAAATGCAGTGAGAAAGAAAGAAAAGCTAGTTTTCCAAAACAGTGTTAGGTGCTTTTTCTGGTTTTATGGCCTGTTTGCAAAGACACCATTGTGACTACAACTATGCTTGCTTGAAGTTTGCTGCGTTCAACGTGGTTTGGTTTCCTTTAGCCTACCATACGTTTTCTTCACCAGCAGTCTTTGCTTTCATCCTTTGCTCTTGCCCTCCCTCCTCCCCTCAGTGGCTTTTTATGTGTCTCTGTTGTTTTTTTTTGGTGTAGTTCTTTTTATGTTGTGTGCAGACACATGCCAATTGGCCAGGATGTTGTTTTGGTCCCAGTCTTTTTCCTTTCACTACCCTTAAGCCAAGGATGGCGGTGAGAATTTATTATTTCCTTTTGTCTATTTTCTTAGGCTTATTCTCCCGTATGGTTTTTGGCCCCATCATCCTGGCCTTCTAGTGATAGGCTGCATTCTCCTTTGGCATGCCATGTGCAATTCATGAAAACTTACAAACCAACCACTACTACCATTACTTCTTCCATCTGTGTGTGGTGTTTCTTAGATGTGACAGAAAGTAGTGCTTTTGTGTTTTTACACTTTTTGTAAATATTAAATTGGTACTTCTCTTCCTACAATGTATTGTCTTCGGCATCGATCCCCAGAGGCTCTTTTGTGTCCTTATGCATTTTTCCTGTGTTGGGTTCTTACATCTGCAAAAAAAAGAATAAAGCTTCGTGTACTCAGACCAAAAATACTGGGCTGACAGTAGAAAGGTGTAATTTCATGCTGAGACATGTCAGAATTTCTTTTGGCAGAAAAAAAAGAAATAGCCAGTTAAAATCCATCCTGCTAAATGGAGCATTATTCCCATAGTGACCCACCTACCGACCCCTAAGCTGAAGTTCTTAGGCATGATCTGAAGTGGAATGATCACATTGCCAAATGCTACACATGTTGCACCTTCGCAGTTGCTCTGGGTAAGATCCTCCCGCACCAGCACCGACTTTCATCATCAACAAACTGGTGATTCTAGTGTGCTTATATCTGTTCCCATCTTGAATACTGTAGTGCAGTGTGGGATGGTTGCTCTCGTAAACAGCAGCTGACGCTAGAAACCTCCAGATCCAAGCAGCAAGAGCAATTGGTCGTAACCCAGCCATCAATCCAACAGAGTGAGCCACTCAAAGCAACAAACCCTCCAACTCTGAAGCGGAGAAGAATACAGTGTCTAGAACTTATGTGGAGGCTCGCTTTCCCCCAGGTCTCCTATTAACAATTATTAGCACACCTGCCGAAGAAGCTTGCCGAGGAAAGCTTCCAAGTGTTGTTCAAGAAAACTACAATGCATGTGTCTTATGTCCACACAGCATCCAATTTCCAACCGCCAATTCCAAAGATCTCTTTTCATCCCTATGTATTATTGGTATACATTTTGTTGAAGTATCAGAGATCTACTAAATAAAGTAACGTTGAAAACCAATTTTAATATGTGCCTTGTTTATTTGTAGAATCTCTCGAGTTGTTCAGTGACCTGATCGTTGAAACGATATAGCCAAATTGAATGTTGACTTTGTCGAGTCATCGCTGGTTGTCTTGTGACCACCGGTATGGTTAGTGAAGCCGTTGTCCGCATGTGAAGGTCAAATGTCTTAATCTTTGTTTTGTTGCTTATCTTCCACTTTTGGCAGAGTTACTCAGCCATTTGTACAGTACAGGGGGTTATTGACTTACTCACCCATTTGTACAGCACAGGGGGTTATTGACTTACTCACCAATTTGTACAGCACTGGGGGTTATTGATGGTCCATCTACCACAGTGTAACCCCGGGTTATGAGCACCTCAGAATTGTGGGCACATCAGTTGCAGAATTATGGACACTGACTTTCAGTCCTTTGATTTCTCAATATGAAAGGGTGGGAGAGAAACCTCAGAAATGTGCGCACCTTGGACTTGCAGGCCCCCCGGAATTACGGACAATTTCCTGCCGCCCCGGCAATACCCAAGTTAACTCACAAATTACAACCGTGTGACGTCCCACGAGTAGCCTACTGCTCAATTGCTTTCGACGGAAGCGTTGTATATGCGAAATGAACGAAGTCACAGTAGTAGATAAAATCTACAACGTACAATTTGGAGACTACATTAGCCTCCGGTACAACAACAACGTACATTTTATTGATTTACTTGTCAGCGGAAACTGTAGATAAAAATACGCCTAGCGATGAAGACCATTTTGGAGACTGCAAAGAGGATCTAATCCGTGGCAGCGGAGACAACTTAGAGGTCAACAGCAGTTGCAAGGAAGACGAGGAGGTGGAAAAAGACGAAGACAGCGCGGGAGCCGGTCCTTGAGGTGAAATCTTTCAGCGGAGCGTTGCATTTCCTTAGTGAAGTTAAGGAAATATGAACGAGGTTCATTATTAGGTCCAGAAGCGCCTCCCGAGTGATAGATTCCGTGTAAGGCAAAGTTCTTTGCTCAAAATTCTTTGAGAGTTTCAGTTCACGAATATCAATGTACATTTATTGGAATTTCTACATGTACACTTTATCTTTCACTCCTCCAATGGTAACAAATGAATTTGATGTTTTTGACCGCATGTGTGTTGTGGGGTGGGGGTAGCTAAAGTCAGGTGGGCTCTGGAAATAAGGGAAGTTTGCTCCAGTCCCTTGACTGCCCGTAATTCCGAGGTTTCATGGTAGTGACTTGAAAAATATCACTGCTGCCTCGGGAAGCCGCAATTAGTGGGCGGCCAGTTGATCCACTGCAAACAGCAAGGCAACATATAAAAGTTCGTTCAACTCGGTGCTAACTTTTTGACCGTCCGAACTACGCGCTGTGGGGATGGCCACAGTTCACCAGTTGGTCCTCTGGTAAAACACTGGGTAAGGCCCAGGGGTTCAGCTACTGACAAAGACCGCCAACATTGTTATGATGCTTCGAGCGTGTGGCTCAGCCATTAGGCTCCAGCCCGGATGGTACTAAACGGGGTGTCCTCGGACGTGAACAGCTAGCTCGACGTGCACCCCCTCCACACCTAACCTGACATGACGAAGTCCGCCACTACTGATGCCAGCCTGAGTTGTTATCTTGTGGTCATGCGGTCGCGCCATAAGCAGCCCCGGTGAGCACGATGTGGTAACTGCCATGCTGCGAACACAGCCGCACCACCTATCATAGTTTACATAGCAGTGGGGAGGAGCTGCTGTTTTTGCACATCAGTCACTCGCCTCATACGATGATAAGGCGGCCTGCTCCGCAATTTGAGTGGCACTTTATGCGAGTTATATGATCAAGATATGCAGTCACGAGCGCTCAAGACAAAGAGTGCATCACTAACGACAGAGGCACGGTCAGAATGCGACGCCCTCTTGGATCATATATGCCTTTAGAGTGTTGTCTGCCACCACAGGGATACCTTGGTGTTTTTGGCTTGTATTGTATTTCTTAGGTTCCCTCGACAAGTCGCCACCGGTGCACCAGGCATCGGTGTCACTGACTTACTGAAAACCTTTGAGTCACAGACAACTGTCACAGACCGTCTTTCTCTCAGCGTGATTTGGCGTGGCAAAATTTCCGGAAATAGTACCCTTTACGTTTTATATCTGGTGTCGTGGAATATGCAGCTTCAGCTGCCTACTCGTAGGTGAAGTTACAGAGGGTTGGCTATCGCTGAACCCCAGCTTGTTCGCCTCACTGCAGGGTCAGCCGACCCGGCCCAGCTTGGCGGCGGATTGCCCACGAGGTGTCGCTACGGCGGCCAAACGTCGGAGCTTCAGTACATTGCCGGTAAGTTTCACAGCCTTGTGGGTTGAATGTTCGACACTGGACCGAGTCCCGGCTGTCGTACATGAAAAACGGACCGTTCCACTCAGTTTAACCTCCTGCTCAACTGCCTGCCCGTACAGGAGCCTTCAGTCTGGGAACTCCGTAGTTGTTGAAGCACTGGGCCTAAGGCTGCAGTGGCAGTGTGGGGCGTTCACCACTCATAGTCTACTCTTTCACAAGCACATTTTCGTCATAACTGTTGCAAAACTCGCCAGGGCTGTCTTACCTTGTTGTGTCAATGAACCACTGAACGTGCAATCAAGCAGGATATTTGTAGAAAGTACAGAGGCACATGCTCGTTGCAAATTTGTTTATCGCAGTCGCTTGCTGCTTCTGAGCTGGTCTCCTGGTGACACGCCGCCCTTGACACGTGACCGAGTGTGCGTACACAAGCAGCAGCAAGGATCCCGTGACTATGTGACATAAAAAAAAAACATGAAAAGCCTGGATTTTGACAGAGCAAATATTGATCGTTGAATGTTTTGTTTTTGTTCAGGCATTGGATTCACTGAAATGGATTACTCCAGTGTCTCGTGGTTCTTTAGGGCCTGCAGGAATGGTGATCTAATAGAGGTTCAACGGCTCCTGTCACATTACCCTTGGCTAGTTGACACAACTGAGGTATTTTTGTGGTGTAAAAAGCACTTACCAACTGACAGACAGTTTGGATATAGATAATGTTCACAAGCTGATGAAGTAAGAAAAGCTTTTCAGAGATTTGTAGAAAAGGGCATGAGCATAGCGCCCTTGAAATGATAGACTTTAGGCTAAAGTGCAGTGTGTAACTCAGAATATTATCATGCAGCATTTTTCAGTACATGCACTGCAAACCGAAGCTACACAATAAAAAATCTTGACTTCACAGCTGCCAATAATGTTAATCAGTACCAAGGAATTGGTACAAATAAGAAATCAGGGGGAATGAATCTTTCGGTGTTTAGAGCATAAACGCTATTGCTAAGTTAATGATTACGCATGAAGAGGAAGAAAGAACCGGAAAGACTTGTGATGAGGAAAGTGCATTATTCAGAGTTATATCAGGTTGTAGTGACAAGCTAGTGTGTCTGCATCTGTCCACTGTCTGTAGGCTTGAGTGCTGGCTTGGAATCATGCCTGGCATATCAGAAAATTCCCATGCCTTCACCTGTGGGTTTTCTCTGGATACTCTGGTTTCTTCTGTTCTAGATGAAAAAATAACTATTTCTTGTATTCTTTATTATGTTCATTCAATCCAACATTGAAAAGCACAACAGTTAAGGCTTATTATTGTTGCCTTGTGGCAGTCGACCCACTACTTACAAAGAGGGAGAGGGAACTGAGAAAGAACCAGGAAAAA
Organism: Nicola tetela; assembly: GCA_028565695.1. Classification (NCBI taxonomy): domain Eukaryota; kingdom Metazoa; phylum Porifera; class Calcarea; order Clathrinida; family Clathrinidae; genus Nicola; species Nicola tetela. The sequence continues at coordinate 9,407 of JAOWAW010106281.1, forward strand.
TCATGTATGCAAGTTGAAGTACACTATGGCTACTTGCTACAGTTGCCTAGCAACAGGATGGAGTGCGCTCTGTCATCATCAGTGACATGTATACTGGCACTTTTTTTTTAATCACTTGCTGGCTAGGTTGAGTGGCACTGTGGAAGTCCTCCCAGACCAGGCCCCACCATTGTGGTGACAATTCATTATAGGCGCAGGGATTTGTATGGACAACCACACAAGCAGCCAGGCTCACCCTGCAGCAATGCCAAATTTGGCGGTTGGGGAATGTCCTGCTACATAACTGCTTAGAGTGTTCAGGGTGATTTCTTTTTCTGATTTGAGAGGGAGGAAACCGGAGAACCTGAAGGAAACCCTCAGATGCAGGCAAGGAAGAAACCAAAAACCTTTCTGACATATGTGGCCCATGGCAGATTTGAAGCCGGTACCCACAGAGGTCAAAGTCAGACACTTTAACGCATTTGCCGATCTGACATCCCCAAAAGACTATAACAGTGCCCTAACTACATAGCCAACGTATTGCCAATAGCTATTGGGCGGTGTAGAAGACTATTACAGTAGATCATCTGGGTGAAAGCACCTCAGGATTAGAGACAGCTGTTTTTGGTCTTTTCAATTTCCTCCTAAAGATGTATCTGGGTAGTATATGCACTTTCCATATTTGGATACACAATGGTCTAAACATGAAGAGGATTTCCCAGCACACCAGCCACAAGAAACGTTTTCCATGAGATGTATTGCCAGAAATGCCTTTGGCTTCATCATGGCTAGGGTCTCTAGAATCTTTACTCAAGAATGGATCAAGACATTGTGCAAGTTTGCAATGCTGCTTCTTGTTGCATAAAAGACTGTCATAACAGGCTGCAACACACTCTTTCAATGGCAGATTTCAAGAAAGTGGAATGAATCTGCAAGTGATTAGTAGAAACGACGTTCAAAAAGTTCAAGGAATGACAAGTGATCAAGTTTGACAAGTTTTGTGAATAGGCGCATCGACTAAGTGCAAACAACTCTAATTTCAATCTGTGACCATCCTGGGTGATCAACCTCTTGGATTGCCAGCTGTGTACAGCGGAAGAATCTGTTCTATTCAAGGGCTGCAATTACTCAACCACCCTTTGTTGCAGTAACACCGACATCACAACACTGATAGAAGCAACACTTCAGTTATCATCTGCACCAGATCAGGTGAAGGAGTTCACTTGTATCAAAATCTGCAAGACAATACATAGAATGAAGAAGCTGTCTAGCAACTTCAATGCAGAAGAACACAAAACATTTTATAAACTGAAGGATGACAAAGACATTCAGGGCCTACATGCAGACAAAAGAAATACCACCGTGCTGATGGACGCTGTCAATTACATTACAAAAGTGCATAATCTCTTCAGTGATGCTAACTCTTACACCATTCTGATAAAGGACTCAACTTGAACCACGGGAAAGAGTCCTGTCATTGCTACAAAACCATTGCAAATACCAGAAGATCAATGAAATGTTTTGTGACAGAGTTCAACCATCAGAAGGATCAAGCAAGCCGACCCTCTTCTACAGACACATGAAGACGAATCCCCAGCACCTCTCTGAGCTGTCGTCGCCATGTGTGGAACCTCTACACATGCACTTGCCTGTTATCTTTCATCAATACTAAGGCCAGCTCATCTCGGCAGACATTGCGGAACACAGCAGACCTTGTAGACACTAATTGATGTAGTGCTGTGTGATGACGATATACTTATCAGTTATGATGTCTGGAGTTTCTTCACAAGTATTGATCACATGTTGCAAAAGACAACTCAGTGCAGACAACCCTCTGTCAGAGCACACAAAGCTCGATGCACCGACGATAGTACACCTGTTATGATTCTGCCTCACATTGATAGCGTTCCAGTACAAAGGCAAGCATTACAAACAGCTGGACGGTGTTACCATGGGCTCTACTGTCTCTTCAGTTATTGCTGACATCTTCATGGAAGACCTAGAAGACAAAGCTTTTGGAACCTACTCATTGGTGGAATGAATTTTGTACAGATTCATAGATGATGTCATCTCGATGGTAAAGAGGGATAGTGAGCAATCACTGTTCAAGCATCTCACTAAACAGCACAGCCGTATCCAGTTCACCATGGAACTAGTAGTAGAGAGCAGCGGTTCCCATGTGGGTGCGCACCTTACTCGCACATTAGTGGTTCCCATGAAGGTGAGATCGCTGGGGAAGATTTGCAATTCTCCTGGTCTTGCTCATGTCAACAATAGTCAATAATTGCTGTAATCACAGCGATACCATGCAATTATGTGCGAATGTGGCGACTACAATCACTAGTGCAATTGTTATGTGATTGTTGGAAGAGAATTGAAATTTTCTGGCATTGCATGTGCCTCAAGTAGTTAAAATTCGCTAAAATTGCCATACCAGTATGCCAGCATACCAGTTCCACTATGTTATGCCGATTAAGCGATTGTCATGGTTTTCGCAATTTTCCCTTTTCTCCTCTTCCTTCGGATATTTGCATACTATTCCTGCGATTGTCACAATTTTCCAAGTGAAACCTGGGAACAAGGAGAATAGTGAGAATCATGACAATCGTGAGAATCGCGTACAATTCCCAAGTAGAACCTGGGAAAATAGAGAGTACACAGCAAGAATTGTGACAGTTGCAAAAATAACATGCATGCATTTTACAAAGGATAACTGAAAACACAGAGAATAGCGAGAATTTTGACAATCATGAGAATAGCTTGCGATTTTCTGAATGGAACCCACAAAAAATAGAGAATAGCAAGAATTGTGACAATTGCCAGAATCACGTGCGATTTTCCATGTGGAACCTGTGAAAATAGAGAATAATGAGAATCGTAAATTGTACAGTAAAATAATATTATTCAACTGCGTGCTGTCCTTGTGGTTCCCTACCCTTCATGGATGTTAGGTTCACACGTCAACTACAAGAAGAGCTCAGGAGAGAGGTATATCAGGAGCCAACACACACTAATCATTGTGTGCAGTTCTGTTTGCATCGTCCCACGCCTGTGAAGTCTGGAGTTGTCACATGCCTTGCAAACTGTGCGATAAAGGTCAGCAGTAGTCAGCCAGTACGCAATGCTGAGCTTAGTCGCATTAAGAAGGTCATGATGTGCAATGGATATCCAAAAATGTTCATTGAAAAGGCCATCAGTAGGCAGCTTAGACATGGCATGACCCATCCCAGAACTCCACCCCAGGCAACAAACAAGTCCCTGGTTACAGTCAGCATTCCATTAATTAAAGACTTGAGTCAAGAAGTGCATCAAATTGCTAATGCAGAAGGAATTAGGTGCACATTTTTTTCACTTAAGGCTATACACAGCCAAAGACACACTTCCTGCAGATTCCAGCTGTGTATGCTGTGAAATGGAAAACATGCTCCAGGGAGTAAGTAAGGGAAACGATGCATGCAGTAAGCATCCATTGCAAGGAATACAATGAAGCAATTCACCTTGGACATCGCTTGAAGTCAATGTTGCTGAGCATGTCCACAACCAGTCAACCCCACATGAGATGAACTGCTCCGCTTTGTGGGGGATAAATCATAAATGTAAGAAAAAGAAACCCCAAATTAAGGAAGCATTTCATATTTACAAGCGAAAGCCGCAACTAAATGTGATAACGGTGTTGAACACAATGCAATTTGGAATGCTGTTCTTTAGATCAGTGTTGGCTTCTCAATAGCTATCTTGTGGGGTTATCATGTAATTGTGTGTTTTCGTTTTTAAATAGTTTTTGAGCTGTCAGGGATATTCCCAGAGGAGGACACAGGCCGGCGAGACACTTGGGCCCTCATTAAGAGCATTTCAGAGGCCAATAGTCTCCCAGAACGATTTTTGCACCATACATACAGCACACACTAGTACATGGACATACATTAGGGAACACACCGCTTAGAAACGCATTGTCACATCTTGTGCAGTTTTGACACGTATAGTAACATGCATTCACACCCTCAATGCGATAGTATAAGTATCTCTAGCTTTCTGTACTGTCATGTCTTTCTTATGACTGATGACACCAGAAGCATTTCTGGCAAAACAGCTCATAGTTTCTTGTGACTGGTGTGCTGAGAAATCCTCTTCATGTTATGACTACGCAGTCAGGATCTCTCAAGTCCTGCAGTAGTCTTGTTGTTGTCCTCAAGTAATGGTGGAGGCCTATGTCTGCTACTGGGGGAACTGGGTAAATTAGAAACCTACCAGTAAACAGTAGGAGGAGCCAGCCTCAGAATTCTTAGCACCTCTGAGTTTTGGGAATCAGGGCCATGGAAGATTGTTGGCCATGGTCATTCCTGTAGAAATTACCAAGTGGAATGGATCCACAGATCCACTCCATGTTCTTGGTGTTGCAAGTTTTAGGTGAAGAGCACAACCATCAGTACATTGTTGGGCTCTGCCATCGTGGGCCATAGGCCAATTTCTCAAGCTTCAACAATAACTACTCAGTAACGTCAATTCATTAAACTCTTCATTTGTAACACCATTCATCATCAAAAAATCTTCTTTCCCAAACGCAACGAAACAAAATGACTTTATTCAACGTTTTGGGCCAACTGTGTGACCCTTCATCAGGAATTGTAGACATAACAGGCAGCCAGGCAAGATAACATATAATCCATCATAACACAAAACACTTGTGGGTTAAACTCCACATCTGTTCATCACTAAGTAGTCCCCGCCATAGTTTGCTAATACTCCATCCTCTATTCTTGTTCATCATATCGAGGATAGAGGATGGAATATTAGCGAACTATGGTGAGGACTACTTAGTGATGAATAGATGTGGAGTTTAACCCACAAGGGATTTGTGTTATTATGGATTATATGTTATTTTGCCTAGCTGCGTGCTGTGTATACTATTCCTGATGAAGGGCCATACAGTTGGTCTGAAGTGTTGAATGAAGTTATTTTGTTTCGTTGTGTCCGGGAAAAAAGATTTTTTTGATGATGAACTACTCAGTACTTTTTGTCTGGACCAGCAGCAGTAGCAGTAGTTACTTGAACTGTACCAGTG
>JAOWAW010106303.1:0-14440 GCA_028565695.1 Nicola tetela
TATGACCAGGAATGCTGAACAGCCAAACTGAATAGCCAAATGGTGGCCAGAATATTTTTTCATAAGGGTTTTTGTGTGTGTGTGTGTGTGTGTGTGTGTGTGTGTGTGTGTGTGTGTGTGTGTGTGTGTGTGTGTGTGTGTGTGAATAGCAAGTCATGATACACTATTATCTCGTGCGCGTGCGATCCAGCAGGTTAAAGTCCTGGGTAAACAGATCGCCGCCATATCAGTATGAGAGCAATGTGAATCTAGTTCAGCATAGAAATAACACAAGCAGCTGCAGACGATCTGCGTCGCTTTGAAAAATGGTGGAGGCTGTGTGTGTGTGTGTGTGTAGATCCGTCCGCAGTCCAGCAAAACTCCCGCCCCTCACACGTCAACAATAATTTCCACATAATTGGTTGGGAAGAAGCCCGACTGGCCGTTACACTCACCCGATAGCCAATTATCATCGATGTGCTCTGTAAGGTAGATGGTGTCTCCCTCGCTAAATCCAAGCTCACCTTCATTCTCCGGCTCGAAGTCATAAAGGGCCTTCGCATGCGGTCTGGACGAGCTGCCGCCACCTCGTCTTGGCGCCGGGGCAGGCTCGTCGTCGTCGGAGTCCACTTGCCGACGAGTACTACCGCGCACGGCACGGGGTTTGGGCGCTCGGACTCGCTGTGGCCTTGAGCTAGCGATTTCCACTTGCGAGTGAAGGTCGCCAGCTAGCGTGGACAGTATCCGCTCAGATTCCCGGTGCATTTCGCACAAAGCATCCACCATTGCCGACAGTTGGCTCACCTGGACAAGCAATTGGTATCAGGGTGATTAATTCGGACACGGCTGAGCAACAACTAACAAGCCCTACGGGTAAACACGAAAACGCTACTTTGAGAACAACATCCTGCTACTTCCGCATCACAAGCTAACACTACACCCTAACATTTGGCAAGAAGGCAATCTGGAAGGATCGAATTTCCGGTTGTTGCACTGTACGATCTCCTACCTGTTCCACGTCAGAGTCCAGGAGATTGTTCATACCACTCTCGGCGAGCTCTTTCGATTCCTCGAACTTCTCCTGGGCGATGTTAATCTCGATATCGGTGACGTTCGACCCCTTCGCTTGCTTGCGACGTTTGGCGTCATAGTCCAGCCGCCGTCCTTCCATCTTCTTCCGGTGATGGGCGATCTCTTTCAAATCCTTGTTGAGCAGCATTGTCAGCGGCTCGGTGAAGTTCTGCTGTACGTTCAGCTCTAACATCTCCCGCTGCTCCGCCAAATCCTTGAACGCAATCCCGCATGTCCGCAAGGCCGCGCCGAACTCTGATTCATCGCCAAGCTCTCCTGATCCCCGCAACATGATGTCGCCAAGCAGACCCTCTGCGTGCGGATAGCGCAAGTCTTGCTGCTTTCCAGAAATCTTTCCCATGGCGGCCTTGGCTGTTAACTTTCCTCTAGACGCAGGATTCGGTTGAAGTACGTCCTTCGTCTTGTCCAGCATTTTCATGACCACGTCCTGCGTCGCATCGGTCTTCTTCTCCAGATCGCGGTACTCCTCCTCGATCTCTGTCCCCTTTTCGGAGAAGACCTTCTCGTTTATGCGCTGAGACGCCTTGTTCAGCTGCTTCTTTAATCCACCCACCGACATGGCTGCAGCAAGCGCGCGGCTACGATTCTTACAAGTTCGAGGTTTCTCTACGAGACGTTCGCGAGAAGTGCAGCCAGCTGCCCAAGCTTCAAAATGATCCGATTCTTGGAAACGCTGTTTGGCAAAGCTGTTTACAGAGCGAGAGGAACGTTCCAGTAGACGTTCAAACTCTCACCGCGCGATCCTTGCGCTGGCAGCCTGCGAAGGTGTAGTTTTCAACGCCTGTTGAGACGCTATAATTATATTTCTCTCAGATCTGCGATATGCGTTCAAGCAGTAGATCTACACTGGCTGGATTGATGCGAAATCAAGAAAATGGACGGCTATATCGACACTTACGCGTGCATGTTCCTTTGCTCATTTGACACGCCATGTTATATTCCCAATGCACCGGCCTCCCCCACATTCGATATTCATAAATTACCATGGTGACTATATCTTTCCGAGTACATGCATGCATATGCGTGTAGATGTTCGATACATAGAATTTATGTTAGTATGAGTGCAGGGCATCGAATTTATATAAATGATATCATAATCGTCATTATGATTATAGACGTGTGTGGGACACGCGCGACATGCAAACGCTTGTGCTTGCACGTGACATGATCAAAAGGCATCACACGATCACCAAAATTTGATCATCGATCAGGTGATACGTTATCCTGTCCATCCTCTATCCTCCCACCCAAATATTCTAGTCGCCCTCGAAAGTCTCCGCACTGAGCTCTCCTAAATTGCGACCATCTGTTCCTACACAATCATTTCCTCCCGCTCTGAGTCCTCTTGGACAACAGTGTCACAACACGATAACTCCTACCTCCTCGCTCAGACAGTCGCTCTACTCAATCCGATTTATTTTGTTTGCAACAAGGCCCAGTAGGAGAGGCGTCATTTTTTTTTTCTTTTCATGCACTCAGTAGGCTGTCTCCCTCTCTTTGTGCTTAAGCCTCCTCTCCTTTTATGCTATCTTGTAATACAGACTTGTTGAGAAGCGAGTGGTCTTTAAACGCACGGAAATAGTAATATATCCGTACGCCGCACATCCCTACTATGATAACTTTCTATGTCTATTTTGCTTGAAGTTCTGCTCCCTTAGACACTAGTATCCGAGATGGGTGCCTAGCCTGGGGTAACTCTTTAATTTCTGAGTATATCAACACCGAAATATCGATATATAAATATTAATAATAGACGATACGGACACAATTAAGCGATTATCGATACTGTATGCTTTTGCCAAAAGCTACAAGTAATCAGTTGATATTCCGATAATCAAAAAGTTCAATCAGGCTGTATAGAAGTCTACCGGTAGTAGCTTAGGACTTCAACTCTCTTCCCCCGTCCGTGCATATGGCGCGCCGAACGTTCAAAAAATCGACGGACCTGTTCCGTCTGTAGCGTTGGTAAAAGCCTGACTCTAGGCGGTACCGATAAACTTGTTCCGTCTTGTGTCAGTACTGATAAACTTGTTCCGCATTCGAGGCGGTGCATAGTACAGTGAACATGTTCTGTCGGTGCAGAAAAAATGTTATTTTCTAGATTTTAGAGAGTTGCAAAAAAAAATAATTCTAAAAGGTAGGGGGCTCGGGTGAAATTATTTGGTGAAATCCCAGCTTCCTCGAGACAGCGAAGCACCTTACTACGTGTATGACTTGGTACTGGGTCTAGTCAGACAACATTGAGAGATGCTCTGAGTGCTGAGTCGAGCCGGTTAGCTGCCGCAGTTGAAACTGCCTGTCACAGTGTGAAAGCTGTCAAGTATGAAGCAATGCAGTACAGATCTACATGTACATTCACCATATGAGCTATGACGTCAAACATACATTTTGATCCGCGATTGAAGGGCGGTATCACACGATACCAACCTGCGATACCAACTTGCGGTACCAGCCTCCTCGCGTAGTTTCTCCGGGAGAGACTACGCGAGCACAGGTGAATTTACGCGGGCCTTGGATTCCGATATAGGCCGCTAGCATGTATAGCACTGAAGGCAAAACTTGATCTCTCAAATTCTTTTTAAATGTTGATCAAAGGGAAGGCTAGAGCTACCTACAGCGGCAAGCTCTGCAGACGCGCTCGCATGCACGGCGCGCACGGCACACCCAGAGCTTATTCACATGCACAAGACTTGAGCACGCTTCATTATCAAGCTGTCTGCGTCTACGAGTACACTCCGAGTGCACGCAGTTCCATGCAGCTGTAACCAGCTGTGGCGTCACCATGCACCAGCCGCATGCAGCTGCGACGCGTGTATACCCCCACTTGAGCGCGGCTCAACAGAACACAGACCCATTTCAGCACGGCCCAATGGTGAATACCTCAATGAGGTGTAGGGTTAGGGTTAAAGCTAGGGTTAGGGTTAAGGCTAGGGTTAGGGTTAGGGTTAGTTAACTGCGACGCGCGCTGCGTGCGACGGCTACATGCAGCTATTCTTGGCATGTTACAAAGAGCCAACCTAGCCGGGGTCATGACATGAAGAACAAACATCGAGCATGGACTAAAGCGGTAATTCTTGCTGCAGAAGTCTTCCTTGCGCCGTCGTCCACCAGTAGCAGTTGTCACGTATTATCAGAGCGCTGGCTTTGCTAGCAATCCTCATGTTCGTCTCGCCCTCCCTGGGCTCACAACCTAATGCTCTCTGGAATTGCTGCCGAGAGAGTTCCGGCATAGTAGTTTCAATTTGTCACTGATTGTCATGGTGTTCCCGTGCGCAGTATAACGGGCGAAAGCCGTCGTAAGGTTGGGCAGCTCTGGTCCGAAGAATAAAACTAAGGACGTGGTCTCGAAGTCGAATCAAACGCAAGGGGTGGGCCGGTTGGTAGTTGTGGCCAGATAGTAGAATTTCCTGTGAGGTGGAGTTCGTCGTCTTCATTTGGGGTTGATGAGCGTCGAGTCGTCGACGCTCGGACCAGGGAGTAGTAAACCTCATGTGTAGCTTATCTTCCTGCGACACAATTTGTCGTATTCTTAGAGCGAGTCCGTAGGGTAGGGGGCGGTGTACATATGGGGAATGGTTACTGGACGGAAGGAGGTATTGATGGCTATCGGCAGAATACGACAAATTGTGCCGCAGGCCTTTGAAGATAAGCTACGCATGAGGTTTGAAGAACTCAAGTCGTTTCTGCTGGCCAGAGGGTATGACAGCAGCGACGCGGACATCTAACTCAAAAGAGCAGCAGCTGTCCCACGTGAAAAAGCTTTCCAACCCAGGAACAGAGACAAAGAAGACCGGGTCCCCCTTGTCTGCGAATGGAGAGACCACCTGCCGGACTTGGTCCGCCTGATTCGGCAGAGTCTATCGATACTTCAGAGCAACGACGACCCGGCAGCCTGTTTCAGAGACGCACCCCTCCTGAGCTATAGGTGACCAAAGAACCTCCGAAGTACTCTTGTACATGCATCGACACCGTCGGGGTCCATTTCTGACCCAAGGGATCACCCACCCGGGACTTACGCGTGCTCCCGCCCCCGCTGCGTGACATGCCAATCAACCAGGAACTTGACCGAAGTCAAGCCAACAAGAGGACGGACTTGGAATCTTCGCGACCACACGACCTGCGAAACTTCATCCCTTGTATGTGTAATTACATGCACAGCGTGCAGCGCAGCCTCCGTGGGGAAGACCGGACAGAAGTTGAGGGAACACCTTAACGGCCACCGAGCGGACATCAGAAACATCCAAAACACCCCGGTCGGCGTCCATTTCAGCCGAGGCGGACACGACTTGCACGTATCAGGCCTACATCATACGAGCGTCGACCCAACATCCCGAAAACTCCGCGAGAAACATTGGATTTCCTTTTTCAAGGCGTCAAAGTTCACCTGCCTCAATAGAGACAATGCCATTGATGTACTAACACTGTAGCCTTTGTTCTATACCTCACCGCCTCGCACCTCCTTGAATTCCTTGTCACCTTTGCTCTACACCGACACCTTCACATATGCACGCACCTACACTATATAAACTCTCGTCTTCTCTCTCTGTCTTTCGCTCTCTCGTTCCTCTGATGAAGGCGTTTGCCGAAACGTATATGTGACTGTTCTTTCCTCTTCTCTTTGAGACCTGACGAAGACCTGGGCAAGCCAGTGTCGGCGAAATGTCGTTTTCAATAAAAATTCTGAGCTGGAGCTAAGAGAATTAGTTGAGAGTAATGTCTACCCAGCAAGAATCCCCGTCATTTATGATAATAATACTTACTAGTAAAAACACACAGAGGCTGTGAATACAGACATGAAATAGCCAGACCATTGATTGATAGAGAAAAAAGCTTTGAAGCAGCCATGCATTGTAGGAGTCACGGGTATCTTTTTGTGTTCAATACTTATCTGACATCACTGGTCACTTGTTTCGCTGGTTGTATCGTAATGCAACTGACGTTTCAATATGGTCCTGCAGAGCTGAGACTTGCTAACCACATAAAGCTGATTTTTAGCAGTGAAAACACTCGCTCTGTTGCTGCGGACGATGGCTGGACCAAATGAACGTGTTTCCTCATCCTGATGTTGTTTTTATAGTGTTTTTATACTCCTCACTTGCTCTGGATCTCCATGGACCTTTTAAACTTGAGTTTCACTGTCCCCCATTCCTTCCTCCTGAGAGGGACTCAACATGACTATCCTCTGTCTCATCCTTATCTGACTCTATGACCGCAACACTGCCTTCCATGCGTGTAGCCATTATATTAACTGACTGCAAGTGAGCTTGAGTGCAACTGAATTGGGACCTTACTGTTCAGAATACTAATATATTATTATTGAATTTGAACTATATAGCACTATAGTGCTGTTGCAGCCTGTTGCTACTGGTAGTGTTGAGCCTGTTGTGACATAAATCGATGCAACATGTCTGGCATCTCGATTGTAACAAAATAAAACAAGGGAAAGGGTGGGTGTATAGCGTGGAGCAGTCAGGCACAACCCATGAGTTGCATTGCAACGTAGTTGAGCTAATCTCAAGTGTCTGGTGTTTTTATTTGGAGACATCATGATTAAAGCAATAGTTAGAGTTTAGCATTAACCACTGTGCACTGTGCTGATGTAAACACTAATATCGACCGGTTACTGTCTACTGATAATATCGAAAACTTGGTCAATTATCGTATCATATTGTTCGAAAAATTCCAACATTCAATGTTGTCACTTGATTCACATGTTATTATTTTTATGCAAGCTGTATATCTTTTACAGCTGCTTTCCTACTTTATACTTTCCCTACTCTGTAAATTCTAGAGTTCTTAGTTACTCATGCAGTTTTAGATGAAGTCAAAGAAGAAGAAAGCATAGAAAGGGTGCCTCGTGAATGACAGGGTAGCGTGTGGCTGTGACAACATTCGATATTGATCAGTGACCAATAAGCCAGCTCTACTAACTACTAGTGCTGCAAGCTGGTGTATCGTTATTGCAATCAATATCAATTCTGATTGTGCATCAGTATAATTATGTAGGCTACATGTGGGGATGTAATTCCTGTTGAATCATGCCAAACGTGGTTCATAACTTCAAAAAAAGGAAACAAACTGTATTTCCTGAAGCCCATCCACCTCAGTCCACCTGGGCCATGCGCCAGGAGGCCGCAGCATGGCCAGTCAGCACAGGAATTTGAAATGGGCTGGGAGCAAAATGCTTCAGCTGCATGTCAAGTATCCTATGGTACCTATTAAGTGAACCATAAGTTCATCTATCTATTTAGTGCTAGGTAAGACTGTGCAAGACTGGCTGGTTCTGAAAAAGTGAATCATCCTACAGACCAATGCAGGCATGAGATACCACACAATACATTTCATGGATTATGTACATACCGGCTACATGTGCCACTTCTACTACATCAGGTAGGGCTACACCAACTCAGTGAAGTATGGGTGCAGCATGCTCTGTACATGTAAGGTTCTGGAAATTGGGTTAGAGTACAATATCATGGTAGGGGTCACATCTGGTTTAAAGTGCAATGTTGTGGTAAGGGTCACATCTGGGTTAGAGACTAGAGTACAATGTAAAGAGTCCCATCATAACAGGCAAAGCCTGTATTTCTGTACAAGTCTTCCATCAGGAAAGGAATAACAAGGCTGAATGATAATGATATAACTCATGTACAGCAATAATGTCTGGATTGAAGTTGAAATTTCATAACCACAGAAAAGACTTTGCTGTTGCAAAATTATAGAACTGATGCCGATTCAGGAGCAATTGCTGGCAAAGAGTTAGGGCCATTGTGAGATAAACTGCAACCGATAGGAGTGGAGGACTGCACATACACATGACAGCCTTTACCAGCTTGCAAGTCACCGTTCGTCTCCAAAGAGCCATACATTCTCAAGATATGACGGCTATCCCTTGGTGCAGGTTCACTTCTATTCACTTCTAGAAGTGGCATTGTGTCGGTGGAAGGTCGATGTGCTAATTTATGCTCTAGTCTCCGCCATAGATTGCCAAGGGAGCTTGTTGACATGCACAACCCGTGTCCTCCTGCTGCATATTTTCGCCACGAGCATATCAGTAGCAAACCTGTGATAACCCAAGACAGCCAGCTGGTTGCTGAACACGTGATAACAGCCATGACATCACGACGGCGTGCTCTCAACAGAACCATGGTGCCACCTCTTTCTGTCCACCCAACTGAGGTGAGGATCACCACCGAAGCCCACAGGATAGAAAAACAGGATGACATCACAAGTCTAATGACCAGCCATAACCGATGGTGTTGCGCATGCGACAAAATAACGTGCAACATAAGGAGAATGGCCGAGGCTATTAGTGACAGGATGCTTGCTGCCTCGATAAATCGACAGACATCTGGACTCTGAGCAAACACACACGCTACAGTAATATACGTCAGGTTTGTGTCATTGGTCGAGTTTGCGACACTGTCGAGAGGATCTTGTGACTCGGAGGTCACGTCAGCAGTAGTCGTAGGTTCAGGAGGAAGCACTGTGGGCGTCTTCAACTCTTCAAGGTTTCTCAAGCAGGCCATCGTGACTCCAGAGCTCAGTAAGGCAACAACGATGAACACCCCCATGATGCTTGTACGTGAGTCAGCAACACACGTGTCTTCTGAGTGGCGACGATGGTGCCGCACTCTGCCCTTGTTTTGCGCGAAGTGCGCCAAATAGAACATTGTAGCCATCGAAAGGAAGGCCGCCATGGCCGAACTCACGATAGCTACTCGAACGGCAGCCTTGTCGTTAGCTCGATTTCCTTCGGTCATATGACCGGAAAGCTGAAGGCTGAACGACCCTATGCTCAGGACGAAAATTAACCCGTCCAGAAAGAAAGCCGTTAGAACGAGAGAGTTCTCCGCCGCTTTTGGCTCACTAAGCGAGCAAATCCACCTCCAGCCAGGCAAGTTTAGTCGTCCTTGCAGACAAAGGAGAACGTACACCGACAGGGACTGATAGAGGAGCGTAAGTGCTGCAGTCGACAAAGCGAAATCGCAGATGTACGAGCTCCCATCACTGCCGTGATTTTCATTCGCGAACACGCAGACGTAACCCCGCGGCGAGGGCAAATGGTCCTGCTGAGAACGAGTGAGTGAGATGAGGGCCATGGTGGCGCAGGCGAAGACAAGCAGTTTCCCTGCTATCGCTTTCACCAATCCGCTGCCGGACATTGAAAGTCACTGTCTTGCCGTCGAGTTGGAAGCATCAGACGCGTTTCATGTTGCGAAGAGTACCGCACTAACGCGCGCACGCTACTCTACGAGTGCAACTTTTCAGCGTGCAACAAATTCAAGGCTCTGTACCAGGATATAGCAGTCGGTAATGACTCTGCTAATGACCTCCTCCCTGAACGTACTGACTCTCCGGCTCCAAGGCAAGGGAGTTCTCTCTGGTTGCGCAGCCGATTGGTGCCTTCAGCTCATATGCTAGTAATATTATTATGCTAATGACAATAGTAGTAATGTCAAGTGTCTCTGAGTTGCTGTCGGATCGGTGACCAACAAGAGTATACTGCACTATTGGGGACTATAGACTGCGGCTGACGTGCGCAGCACCGTTCGTTTCTCATGTTCTGGACAAATTGTGTTGTGGAGAGCTGTGGTAGGATGTGCTAACCAAGGTAAGCTCGCCCTGGAATCAGGCAAGCGGAGACCATGGAGAGACTTCATTTATATGGCGAATCATGGACGGATCGCCACTTTACAGGCTAAATACATGAAAATTCCGATCGCGGGTGTGTAACATGGTGTATACTAAGGCGCGGGATCCATAGATGAATGGTTGGTTTCACGTTCCAACCCTTGTCAAGCACACTCTGTGCATCGCTTAATTATTCTTCGATCAGCTGCAGGTTCTGTGCTTCTACATAATACTTTGGTATTTTGCGTCCACCAGGTAGGCTACGCGTTCTCTACGGCTTTGTGCGTCTGCCCGTAGTACCAGTCCAGCCCGCAGAATGAAACCTATGAGTTTCGCAGACTATTGCAATAAAAATAAACTGTATCATACTAAACATACTTATGCACCCCCCAGAGCGGTCGCGTAAGGGGATACCGTACATGGCCCTTCTCGGACCATGTGTGACACTTTCCTTCTTTAACTGTGGTATTTACTACATCGTCGACAGCGAGTTCAAACTTGATGGGTGGCGGCACATCATCACGGAGAGAAATACTCGCCGGAGTTCCTCAAAGTTCCATCTTTGGCCCCTTGCTTTTTCTTGTTTATACACATGATCTCCCTTGCGCGGTTAAAAAGTCAGTGGAATGTAATCAATTTGATGATGACACAGCGTAAATTTCGATGAATAAACAACGCCAAATCTCCACTGCAAATTTGCAAGCGAGCGTCAGCATGCTAACAGCACATCGCAGTGGCTTGAGGATCGGTGTCTGACCGCGGCAAGACGTTTCTCATGGAAGTAACTCGACGAGTATTGCTCGATTCCACATCAATCGTTTTACTTTCAGTGCAAGCGCTAGCTATGACCGTGTCCCAGAAACATCTTGGAATCATCATTTCCAGCCTGCTCGACTGGACAGAACACATTGACTACGTCATGCTGAAAGTGAACCGTCTCACAGGATCCTCCGTAGACTTAATTCGCAACTCGATATCTACGTCAGCCCTCTTGCATGTATACAAAGTATGTATCCATCCAGTGTTGGAATACGCCTATAGCGCGGTCAAACCTTTCCCAACAGCAGAGCGATCGCTTGGAACGAGCCCAACGGCATGCAGCGAAGATAGTTCTCGGAATTAACCCGTACACACCAGTAAAGCATAGTGAACTCCTCTCGACCCTTCACTTACACTCGCTTTCTTCGCGGAGATAGTTAGCAACTAACCCTTCTAGGCTACAAGTTATTCTGCAGGAAAGTACCTAAACATCTCCAAGGAGTAGACAACACGGAATCCCTAGCCTTCCATTTGCCCGTACCAATGCCTATCTACAATCTACGATCCTCAACTCGTATGCTATTTTCTCTGCCCTTCCAAAGCACCTTCAGGAACTAACAACAGTGGCGAAGTTTAAGCCAGTCTGCTGCTGCGAACTACCTTCTCTCCTGCAAATGCGCCTGCTCATCTCTGCCATTCACACATTAATCTATTGCTACATCTCCTAGTTCTATTTCAACCTTCGCTGTATCTTCATTACCTCCATGGCGTACGTATCACCGATCCGTACTCCTGTCTTCTCTCTCTCTCTCTCTCTCTCTCTCTCTCTCAAACACACACACACACACACACACACACACACACACACACACACACACTCTCTCTCTCTCTCCATCTGTAGCTCTAGCTTTCTCTCTCACTCTCCCTCCCACCTCTACATGGAGTTTTTCTCCTCTCTTTTGCACTGGCCA
Organism: Nicola tetela; assembly: GCA_028565695.1. NCBI lineage: Eukaryota > Metazoa > Porifera > Calcarea > Clathrinida > Clathrinidae > Nicola > Nicola tetela. Next base: position 11,436 of record JAOWAW010106303.1, read on the forward strand.
AAGGCCATCATCAGAATGAAAAATTGAATTGAATTGAATAAGGACACTTGCTGCGTGTATATACGCTGCCATATAAGCAGCAGATGTACGATCGACTTAAAGTTTGGCATGGCCAGCCTGATCCGATGTCGGCCGTGGAAGCAAGCCCTCCCCCCCAGGAGTCTGCGTGGTGTGTCCTCACATGCACCATGGAGATTGAGACGTGTCGACTACGAATCTTGAAGATTTGCCATGTAAATGCTCATAGCCTATTGGCCAAAAATCGTCTACTGGATTTGGAAATTGTTTGTGCAAAGAAAGCAATGTGGATAGGACTTGAGAGATCCTGACTAGGCCCGGTTGTCATAACATGAAGGGGACTTCCCAGCACAACAGGCGAGAAACGTTTTGCACGAGACATTTCGCCAGAAATGCCTCTGAAAGAACGTTTCTTGTGACTGATGTGCTGGGAAATCCTCTTCATGTAACAATGTGAATGTGTAACTGAGACATGCCGATCTCCGTGCGCGTCCTGAGCCGACTAAACTCTGGGCTAGTTAACCGATTCAACCGATGGCCCTTCCACTGTGACAGAACTCCAGGTGCACGCATGGGGTGAAATCGTTGTCTTCGTTCGTTCAGACCTACGAGCCACTTCTGTCACCTTTACAGCCGATTTGGAATCTGTGTGTGCAACTACACCAGCCAAAGCAGAAATAAAGTTTACAGTGCCACTGTTAATGTAGAAGTGTTTGTAGACATCGCTCCTCCAGTGGTGGGACGCTCTCGACCGAAACGCTCCATCTTATGGCTACAACCCAAACGCTCGCAAAACGTGGCTCATCGTCAAGGAGCACTGCTACGACGTCGACAAGGCACAGCTAGTGTTTGATGGCACTGGCGTTCAGATCACTTGTGAAGGTCGCCGTTGTCCGGCGCTGTCCTTTTGTGGAGAACGGTTTGTTTCGGCGCAGGTGGAAGAATGGTGTTCTGAAACCTGCCGCCTTGTTGAAATAGCTACGAGTCACCGGCTCGAGTTAAGCAGCCAGTGATGCCGCTCTGGCGCACGGTCTCGATGAGCGTTGGGTGTATGGCCTACCTCGCGCTCGTCACGGCGGCCATCCCGAACATTGCTTCTTTCTTCGCACCGCTGGAGTAAGCAGCTAGAGGCCGCCTTCTTCATTTCAAAGACAAGTCGACCTGCATCAGGTGACAATGAATGGCCTCTGTTCACCATGTCCATTCGGCTTGCACCATAGGGGTTTGGGAATTCCTTCACTGTGCCTTTTCTCGGACAGGAAAGCGAGGTAGCGGCTTCATTGGTTTCTTTGATCGCCCAGCAGCAGCCTTCGCTTGGTTCAGCAATCGAAGAAGCAGCGACACAAAGGCCAAAGCAGATCGATAAAAGAATATTGCTCTTGCTTCATGTGCTGAAGAAGTCATTCAACGCTAGCCAGTACGTGCTCGGTAATGGCAGCACACCATCGCCATCGTGGCCGAGGAAGGTGCTTCGTCGTGTATGGCTGTCCACGTTACGTTCGTAAAATGTGGGGGATTTTCGCCTGGAGCAGAGCTGCTAAAACCTCCAAAGCGGCTCCATTTACGGCTCGTTTGTAAAATTTAAGCTCATTTTCTGCACGAGAAGAGCTTCTAAAAACTCCAAATTCTGCTCCGCTTTCGGCTCGCTTCAAAAAATTCAACGGTGCTCACGTTGCATAATTATGCTCAAAATGATGCAAGTTGATGAAATGAGTCTGCAGTTTTCGCACGTTGAACTGGGAATTAAATACCCAACTTCTCAATATTTCGTCGCCTCATGCTATCATGTTCGGAAACTTCAAACATTCCCCGCTGTACTAGCTTCTCTCTCAGGTTGTTGCACCGCTTACAGTCACATCAAACACCATGGAATGGACCTGCATTCTACTCGTGTTCACAAGTTCAGTTCGCATTCTCTGCCTCCTTCTGCCCATTGACTCGTATTCTATCCAACGTTCAGCTGGCTTTACGTGGACAGGCCTATCGTTGTGGCACGGTCTGGGTTTTCTGTTGCTACCCATGGCGGCTTTGATCTGAGCAAAGCGTCCCGCAATGCTGTTTACCTAAGGTACGGCTGGTCAGTTCTAACCTCCCCTCCAGTGCCTGTGGCTCCAGCTTTTCAATACGTCGCGCCTCGCAGTGCAAAAACCGAAGGTTTTCCAACGGTGCGATTCAACGAGGTCCGGGACTTCTTGGCAGATCTTTTGAAGGAAGTATGTCACGACGTATCAACTAAGCCTTCTCTCCAGCCTTTGACCGGATCGGGAGGTGCCGACACTGAAGAGTCTGTGCACTGACGCGGAATGGCGCCTGGACGTTGTGGCTAGTCGTTTCTTTGGTGGCTGATTTGAGCGAGCCCTTTTTGACATCAGGGCTTTAATCCCCATGGGAGCTCAATCAAGTCCCCCTTGGCGCTACCTACTGAAGGCGCGAAGAAGAGAAGACACGCCACTTGAAATATGTACAGCGTGTACGAGAAGTTGAGCAATGCCTGTAGTTAAGTTCCCCCGTGCAGGTCCCAGTAGGGTTAAGCCTTAGCTCCGTGTCCTCAACAGGTTAACGGGAATGACCGCCGAACGTCGAGACACTTCCCACAGTCGAACGATATGGCGCGTAGCTGAAGTCGCGCATCTCGTTTGCAAGCGTTGCTGAGGGCAGTATTTATACTCAGGACTTTGTCATCGCAGCGGTATACTGACTTGCACAACTTGATTGCCTTGTCAGTTCACGAGGTTAGAGTCGTTTTGAGATGTTACGGTTAGTCTTTGCGATATGTTCTCCTATGTTCTGCTGTCGCCCTCCAATAGGTGTATTAAGTATCTCAACACTTGCTGTATTTTTCCTCAGTCAATCATGATCGTCCCGTTCTGCTGCTCTATCTCTTTCCTATCTCAGACGTTTTCTTTTTACTTGAGAAGAAGAAGAAGAAGAAGAAGAAGAAGAAGAAGAAGAAGAAGAAGAAGAAGAAGAAGAAGAAGAAGAAGAAG
>JAOWAW010106326.1:0-14432 GCA_028565695.1 Nicola tetela
TGTTTGTTGTTTTTGTTTCTCTTGGAGAAACAACATAGTTACTATGAACTGTATAATGTGTACGAGTAGTACAAGACGGCCAACATACAGACATGGTGACATTGCAAATCTGTGCAATGATCTCGAGCTAGTGTGCAGAAGAGGCATTTATATCTAATCTCTGTACCTCAGCGACGACGGCCAACCAACCATTTTATATTTCTCAGCCCCGTCCCCACAAATTTCCCACTCTCTTTTCGTCTTAATCCTGGCATTATCTCCGTCCTGCCTTGTACATCCATTAGAAGGAGACATTTCAACACGTACGACTCCATCCATTTAGAGAGAGATTTGCAGAAACCCTTCAAGATCTCAGGATCTTGAAGGGTATCCGACGTCAATATACGGTGCAGCCGCTGGCTGGATGAGCTCGCTGAAGAGGCCGCAAGGCATATGAGACACAAACAGTGAGTCGCATTTAGTGCATGCCTATCAAAGCCCAACGCATCAGAACCCCACTATATGGACCGGACCAGTAAATCTCGATAACCATTCAATTTTCTCATAATACGTGGTTACCCGGCATAGTTATGTTGCCTTGCATCGCATCAACTGGTGAGCGGGCGGTTAGAATTATCATTTGAGTCTTTTCATGGTTTACTTGACTAATACCCTGTCCACGTTAGTCAGAGACAACATGGACAATGAAGGGGCTTGTCTTAGAGCCTAATAACCACGCCTCATATCAGTGGTTTCACTTGTCGATTTCGAGACCTCGCGGTAAACAACACCCGTTGTCTTTGTAGAACATTAACCATTGTCTCGCGAGCAGTGATCATCCTAAAGAAAGCCTCGGCAAAGAGGTCGAAACGTCGTATCAGAGATATGCAACTTTAGCGAGCATTGTTGCTGAGATAATGGGTATTCGACTCGGACTCGTGGCTCGTGCTGCGGTCGTACGCAACACAAAGAGAGCACTAGAGGATTGCCGTTTCCGAGATCCGTATCGTCTCTTTTCCGCCCTTGCGCGAGTCTCCGTGCTCCCGCCACCTCTCGCCCAACGCACAAAACACGATCGATCCCCGAAAAGTGGCCAGAAGAACTGTGATACCGTTACGCTGTTTGGTGAATTAATAACAATCCTCTTTGCCCTCCCATTAGCTGAGAAAGATACTTATTACTGTCTTTCCTCTCTCTATCAAAAACTTGACGGAAACCCGGACTTCCTGAGGAACTTCAAGTACGTCGCTATCTTACCGGAAATGAGCAGTCATTCCAAAAAAAGTAGTTCGTGGATGATTCTAATGTCGGGTTTATTACTTGCTGGTGCTACGGCATCAGAAGCAGGAGAACAGGAAATCAGGGGTAAGCAGTTTTTTTTTTGCAAAATGTGTAATTATTTCATAAGCCTAACATTTAGACATGACGGCCTGCAATGTTTATAATCAACCTATGGCCACCGTTGATTGCTCTTCGGTATGAAACTCGACGTCTAAACATGCCGGCGGTTGTGCCCGCCTCAGTGAGGGCATTATGCCTTTCATTACATAAGGGCGATTGCTTAGTCGTATTGCTTTTTTGGCGTTGGGCTTTTCCTGAGCATATCTGAGGTATTTCTGCGTGCCGTGAGGACACCGACCAGCAGATGACAGCACGCTGACAGTGGTGCGTCTTCGATCGCGAAAACCACTGACATATGACGCAGTTTGCCATTCTTCAAGAGCAGATCGAGCAAGCAGTTTTTTGGGAGTACTTCTTTGAGAGAGCCTTGCGCATGAGCTCTGGTACTGAACACGCGGAGCTTGAGCATCTGTACTCACCCTGCTGTAGTTCCTTTTCCGTTTCTCGCTGTAGGTGCGCGGAGGTGCGCGGTGGTTCTCCGGATCTGATTCTGACACAGATGGCGCCGCGGCCCTGCAAAGCTAACCCACAACGCATTTGCGGTCACGGACAAATATGTAGCTCCAAAAGCCTGCCATACTGTCTGATCGTGCGCCGCTGGTTAAAAGATTGTAGACCTTACTTAGACATTGAGTTCTCTATAGATTCCAGGGCTTGCGGCGTAAGAGGATGGGTGCTCAGGCTGGAGATAAGGTCATCGATCATAAACACTGAAGACCTCTGCGGAATCGTAGCCTGCTCCGCCGCACCTACGATACTCACGGTCCTTTCTTCAGTAAGCACGTGGCGATTCTGACAGTCACAACGGGAAACGGATAGTGTTGGAGGAAGCCCCGATTGCTTGTTTAGCTTACTGAGGTCGCGTGCACGTGCGTGGAAGTCATTTTATGCCTCCGTATATACTAGTCACTCTAGGACGCTCGTGAGCTCGGCGAGTGGTATTCCTCACCGACTTCCAGAGAGATAACTCGAATGTAGTAAATTCTTCCTTCTATGAGCATCGCTTCACCGTGGGCATAAGGTGATCCTTCTGTTTTGCCTTGCTGCAGATAAAAGCTGTTCATGTGTGCACCAATGGCTCTTGCGAGCAGGCCTCTCTGGAGCAGATGCCAAGAAATACGAGAAATCCATCGACAGCACGGGGTTGCCTTTATCAGCCGTTGGCAAAATGAGTCCTGTTGTGTTCGGCCTTTATCTCGGTAGCAATACTACCGCCGCAAGAAAAATCCAACATTGCCTGAGTAAGTGGGAACAATTACTGTTATTATTGTTAATTGGTGGAATTGTACCCCCTAAAAGGTTCGTGTGCTTTGATTGCTCGAATTTGTAAAAGATCTTAGAGTCTTAGCAGTTTGATTTTTGAGACTCTGAGTGTGAGTATGTTGTTTAATTATATTTTGTTTAAAATTTAAACATCCCCAAATTGGGAGGTCAGGTTTGTCAGTGCGACTCCTTTGAGTTTAATTCTTCTCTTGTTCTTCTTGAAAAGATGGCCTTTCGTCGAAGTGCAGACACTACAACCCTTGCCAACAAGGCGGTATATGTCTGTCAGCGCATAACGGCAAGCCATCGACGTGCAGATGTCGGAAAGGCCTTACGGGGTGTCTGTGCAAAAACGGTAGGCGGAGTTACAAGTGTAGTAGTGTCCCCATACTTAAATTCACGCCAAACCTGACTGGCTGTAGTTTTGGACTCAGCTTCCAGAATGCTCAAGCTCGTACAACACGCACAACTAAATACCGATTAAAACTGTATTTTACCTGTACAATTCACCCTCAGGTGTTTAACACTTCACAACACAATCTTTGTGACACACATGAACGGCATAACTGAAGCACTACAATAAGTGCCGGTGTTAATGGTATTATTAAAATGTAGTTTAACTTAAGACGAGATTCACAGTACAGACTTCTGTTTTGTTCTTGTAATGATGTTTCACGATCGTCCGCTGTCTACTTTACTGGGGTCTTCTTCAAGTTTAAAAAGGAAATTCTACATGCCCTTACCTTTTACAGTAACGGGTAACCGGGTTAGTGTTAGGATTTCCATGTATCGTGTAGCCGAGTAGGTTTTATTCGCTCACTGGAGTCTTCAGACCTGGTTGTTTTGTTGGCCAGCGCTGCTAAGTGTCTTTAGTGTTATGTGAAGAGATTTGGGATGCACTGCTTTTTGGATACTGCTGTTGTCATAATCTGAGGATAGAGAGTCACACATGCACATCAATCTCAGGCTACAGCTGAGCTCAAACCATTTTTCCTAGTTCATTCTTTTTTTTCTTTTCTATTGAGTTTGTGGGTGCTCAGCACTTACGTTGTTTTCAGTACACACATGTGCTGAATCTAAATTCTCACTAATAATTATTATGGTAATACACCACAAGACATCTGTGTCCCTGCATGCACAGAGTTCACAGATCATAGCTAGGTCTCACTTACAGGTATAAATATACCACTCACGATATACATTAGTAGACTAAGGAATTCGAAGCTCGTTGGGAGATTGACTGCTGTGTTCATCAATCTATGATCAGCAAATGTTCGTATGTCCCTTGAATTGTTCCTTAACATACATCAATCTGTGGTTCTTTCCTAGCCACAACAGCTTCTAGAGAACAACTTCCACAACGACAAACATTGCTACAAATATGGGCACTTAATCAAATGTTTGTCAATAACAAAATGACACTATGCAGGGAATGATTGCTTAATTTAGGTAATGGAGCTAATAAACTGTTTTTCTCTCTTTTTAACACAGACATTGATGAGTGCAGTTCACAGAAATTGAATGACTGTGACTATCCCTTGCGTGCGGTCTGCACCAACACCCATGGCAGTTACGTGTGCAGCTGTCGCAAAGGGCACAGCGGAAATGGACGAGTTTGTAAACGTAAGATAGAAGGTTAAGTAGTATTCTGCCTGGTAGTCTGTCACACACTTGATATTTTTCTCACTCCTGTCAATGTACAGCTGAGAGCCACAATGTTGCTATCCCTTGCACTTCATGTTTGTCTTTCGCTTTCTCCGTCTCTCTGTGTGTCTTAGTATGTTCAGTCCCCTTCCGCTTGTCTCTCTACTACTGTTGCTTTTTCTGTCTCTTTCTATTTCTCCTTTCTGGCTTTCTATCTCCATCTCTCCCTTTCTCAACATCAGTCTTGCCTCCCTTTCTCCGTACATTTCTCTGTTACTGTTAGTGCTTCATCAAACAATGCCGGTTTATTGTTAGCTCTAAGTAACGGGTACTGCATCAACCTAACAGACAAGTAATCTTTCACTGTATTCCAGCCATCAACGAGTGCAAGCAGGGAACCCACCGCTGCCACATAAAAGCATACTGTATAGACACCGTAGATAGCTACAAGTGCAGGTGCAGAAAGCATTACTCAGGAAACGGGTTTTCCTGTCAGCGTAAGTGCCTTCGAAGTGTGTGTGTGTGTGTGTGTGTGTGTGTGTGTGTGTATGTGTGTGTGTGTGTGTGTGTGTGTGTGTAATACGGGTGTACATGTCTGAAACTATTTTCATAGGTAATGATTTGATTATTTCAATGCCTTTCACTCCCAATACTGCGCAATTATAGGCTGTGATGTCCGATTGCAATTACATGTCCAATGACATCACAATATTGTTCAGAAGAACAAAGGAAACAAGATATGACAAGAAGAAAAGAAAGAACATCACAACATTTTGCCTCTTCATCAGGTAGAACATGTACACAAAAAACTACAGTGTCAGTAGACAGAAAACTACATATTGTCCTCTCCACTGATTGTCCAATGACATACCACAGTGATTTAATGGTGTAATGGAGAGCATTTCAAAGAATGATAAAAAGCTTCTGCAGGCCTGCAGACCTGCAGTTAATTAATTTATAGAATTCTAAAAGAGAGTTTGATTACCAAAGGCTTGTCCAGTTTGACAAAGACAGCACTTCTTCTTTCAGGAAACTGTTTCTTTTTTTGAGAAAAGCTTATGACCACTAATGCTCAGTAGCACAAATACTCCTGCAATCTATGATCTAGAGTGTAGATTAAGTCTAAGTGTGTGTCATTCTGGACCTCTGGACTGGTGCAGCAGAAGGCACAAGTGATTACACCTTCCAACTAGTCAACCAAGATTCAAGAACCTATGCTATTCTTTATTTATTTTTTACACTTACAATTAACATCTGATGTGGCGAGAGATTCGTTTTCTCTGCTTTGACCATGCAGGTGATTTGTGTGCGGACAGACACAGTCCAATCTGCAAAGAAGTCAGTTCTCTCACCACCACTGTCAGCAGTCTGGAGAAAGCGCTCAAGCAGCAACAATCTCAGACAAGACTACTTACAAGTATACTCACGCAGTTATTGACCCGCACAACCCAATTGGAGACAAGACTCATAGCAGAGTCTGCACATCTTAGTAGCCTCAGGCAAGATATGATAAAACTGGTGAGTTTTGGGGATTTGTCTGTATTGAACTGAGCAATCAAGAAACTTCCCTTGACTTGAAAATTAATATGTTGCAGATTGAGAGGTGTAGCAATGTACAAAAGCAAACAGCTGTGTATATACACGTGGTGGACAACACATGTACGCATACATAATACTCTCTGGGATTGCCTGTTAGGCTAGTAAGATGGAGTTGTGTGCATGTGTGTGTGTGTGTGCGTGCGTGCGTGCGTGCATGCATCCATATGCGTGTGTGTACATGTGTGTGTGTGTGTGTGTTTAGTTTGGAGTAATCAGCCATAATTGCTCTATCAAATTGTAACTGTGCCGTGAGTGGAGACTCATTTGGCCTGATAGAGTGTTTCCTCATGTATATAGTAGCTGGTCACAAAATAACTTTCATACCTGGGGTTAAGTAAATGTTTAAGTGCTAAGGTATAAAAAGCTACTCCAATTTGGCTTCTTTACAGGAAATGTAATATACAGGCCATGTATAGTTTGCATTCTACCTGCCTTAGAGACAAACGTGGAACATATTGTGGTTCTGTAGTTTGTTTCTACTGACATCTCCTCTTGTATGTTGTTCTTTTCTTTTCAGCAATCCCCTGACTGCTCAGGTATCAGTTCCTGGAAGCACTTCACCAAGCGGACTACGTCTGATTTCCACACTTGGGATGTCACGTACAATAAAATTAAAAAGATAACATCTCTACGGGTTACTTACTCTGGGATGATTGGCGTGCACGGGCTGTACGGATCACAGTGGTACTGCACTCAGGTGGATATACTGTTCAATGATCAAGCGTGCTCTAACCCAGCACCAATTACCACCGGTTACTCAATGCGTCAAGACAATAGCAACTGGTACACACGTACAATGTCACCATCCGTCATCACCGGTCACTGTGATGGTCTCACCAATGGCTCATTGAAGCTGACCATTAAGGTGAAGAACGCCTGCTACTCGAGCTGTGTTCGTAACTACAACGGATACAGCCCTTGGTCGGCAACAACCTACTCCCTGAGTGTTGAAGAGCTTTGCCCTTGACATTTTCAATGGATTAACTTTTTATGAGGAGTTTTTGTGTCCTCGATGCAGTATTTTTTGTGTTTGATTCACTTGCTGTTTCCATTTTATGAAATGTTTTCGTTTTTTCCTTAAAATCTCTAAATTGTTGCTTTCCTTTCTTGTTCTCGTTCATTGTCAGTCACAGCCAAGTGAGAGAGGCAATCATCAGCATTGCCAGTTTTAGTCAAAATATCTCAAAGTCTTTCATAATTTTCCACATCTTTTTATCAGACCCCTTTTTCAGCTATCATTCTCTCATTTGCAGCAGTGAATCCGTTTTGGCAATAGCTAGAAGTGAACAGTACATATTGCTTTCTATGCAACAGGACTATGCATTTGAATGATGGTGACGTCTGGGGGCATTTCCTTTTCTTTAAAAAAAACTTATCATTTGAACCGTGAGATATTATAGGTACCTCTCTGCAACTTCTTCCGTAGTGGGAGAAATATTTGATTTCTCTCTGCACAGCGTAAACATGGCCCACTGATAATTGTTTCTTCATTCAAATCGCAATAGTGACCACAAACAGGCAATGCGGTTACAATACTGTTACAGGACTGAAGATCGCTACTATTATTTCTGCATTTGAGTTGCAAGAAAAAAACGTTGCGCTGCTGGAATGTTGCCCTGCTCAACTGACAGCTAGCACTGGTGCACGAGGTTACCATGGTTACACAGCAATTTAAAACCTCTCGCTATTAGGTTATTCACATGGACAGGTATGGGAGTGAGATTGGGAGTTTGGTGCAATTGCGCCGTGAGCGCGCTATCTTCAAGCTTTATGTGAGTGGCGGATTGAGCACTGCATGCTTCTTTTGTATGCTGAATGGATGACACGTCGGGTTAACTGCGCCTGTTGATGAAGAAAATTTCGACGATTGAATCCCTTCCAGAACCTCGCCGTCTACCTACAACGCCAAGCTCTGTTTGCTTGGAATGGCATACTTGACCGTCACCATGAATGACGCGCAGACGCGTAAACAGGATTCTATAGTACAAGTTTCCCGCAGTTCAGCCTCTTAGCTTTCGGCCGCAGTCAGCAATGTAGTGACGGCTGCCAAGATCAAAGAAGGTAAGTTCGATAACTTAAACAGAGTGCCATTAGAAGCACTAATTATTCTCCTTCCCCACTATGTAAGAATGGCAGAGGCATAGAACTTTTGCTGGGAATTCAATACCAGATTGGAGCAAATGGGTAAACATTTTGCAAAGCACTGAGCGACGTTTTCCCCTTGAGCTTCATCGGATCATTAAAATGGGAAATGTGTGTGGAGTGTAAGCGAACACTGTTTTCGCCTGATATGCTTTCTCAAACTTCCCTCTTCGTCACCATCTTGATCATTTTGCGGGCGTCGCTACGCACTGGGCCTCACGTAGAACCTCAACACTCGCCATTTTGCGCCCACTTTGCACACACAATTTCTCATACTACTAACCTGATAAAGTCCAGGGCCTAGGGACGAAACGTTGCTACTCTGTTGTTGGTTCTATTGTTCAGTTTTGTACTGTGTATTATCGAAATTTCCAGTAACGTTTGCTCTCAAATTCTCAAATTTCCATGGACCACAATTCTCTCTCCAAGAATTTATAGTTTTTGTATAAGCCATTGTTGGATATGCCTCATTGTGATCTTTCCACTTCTCCTCTGACAGAAAAGCTTCTCTTATGTAAAGCAATGGCTCCTGCAAGTAGGAGTACAGACAGCTGTGGCAGAGAATTACGTGGGGACTCTCCATACAAGTAAAGTCTTCCTCTCACAGGTACACAAGATGAACCTGGGGCCCAGATGTTCAATCTTCTTCTCCAATGGCAATGTCAGCGATGCAAGGATGATTCAGCTGTACATCAGTAAGTCAAAGCTGGAAGATAAATTGAACTCTGTGAAGATTGAGGACTTCCTGAAAAGACAGGGACAACATATGCATGTCTTATGCATGCACTTGTCTTTAATTTGCAATGTGCCTTAGAGCTATGTGTGTTTTATCCATCAGTCTGACATTGAACTGAATAGCAGCTTATGGTACATGTGATAGCCAATGAGTAACACAGAACAGCACAAGCCTGTTGGTCGAATTGTCAGCAGCAAAGAGTGCAAACAATGCAATGGTAGATGCTAAGCACAAGCACGGCGTGCAGAAACAGCCAAGCTTGGTTGATTTATTCCCCTGCAAAATGATGCAGTCAGTCACAGCCTCAATGCAGTAGTAAGAAAGAAGATGACCTGACAGTTGCTCTTTGGTACATCACCAATGAACATTGCCTATTCATGACCTAAGACAGGACAGGAATACTGCCAATTGATTATCATGTAGTTTATCTTGTGTGTCAACCAGAAGTCTATATCTGTAAGTTGCCATACTTGCATGCGTATTGGCACATATGAGTGTATATGTCCCCAGTGGCTTTTGCACGCTAGAGAAAACGTGTGTGAGTGTGCATGTATGTGATTGTGTGCCATGTATCTTTGTCATTGTTTTTTATTTTTGCGTTTGATCAATGTAGATGTATATATTTGTCTTAGTGTATGTGCACATCATGCTTGATGGCGTGATGGTGCCTACAGCAGGTGGGGCCGCTATCTGCTGGTTTATGAATCATGCAGGAAGGGGGAGGGGGAGAGGTCAGATTGGGGCTCAGATATTTTGTTGGTTACGTGAGCAGGAATTCCCAGCACACCAGTCACAAGAAGCTTTCTGTAACAGGCATTTTACGAGAAAATGCCTCTGGCCGTGTCAGTCAAAGAAGACATCGGAGTATGCATTCTCCGGGATGCTCATGATACTATTGCATTATGATGTGGGACTGTGGCTAGGGAGATGAGTGCATGCCACTGGGCATAAAAATGCTCAAGTTGTAACAACATGTTGTAACAACACGTATATATGCAACATGAAATCTAATAATGCAACTATGCTCTACATACATTTGATTGAAGAAGCAAAGTTTATGAACAAGGCGATAACAAGTTTTGAGGGGCATTGTCAGTTCTAGAGGAGCAGTTACCCATGCTCTGACAGGGGGCAGGTGACTCACCGGCCTGTGTCCCCTTCCGGGAGCATCTCTGGTGGCTCAAAGACTACCTAAGAAGTAAAACACACAACTAGAAAACACCTCCGCAGGACAAATTTATAGTAGTCAACAGATATCCACAACAGCATTCCAAATTTGATGCAATCAGTCCCATTGTCACAGTTCAGTTGCAGCTTCTTCACTCCCATGTCTTTTATGACCTGACCAGAGAAGCCAGAGACAATTCAGACATAGCATCTCCCACAAAAAGTTTCTTGTCGCTGGCATGCTCAGTTTTCCTCTTCGTGTTCTGACTCCCAAGCCAGAATTTCTTTTTTTGTTGATCGCCTGATATGTCAAGGTGAGTGCAGCATAAGATCATTAAAATTTTAATGCATGGCTGTTTCCTTCTCAATTGAAAAAATGTTCTTCTCTTTTCAATTGTTTGCTAATTAGAGGGCATTACTGAGAAGAGCAGAAGATACAACCCTTGTCAGAAAGGGGGTTTGTGCCTTTCTCAATCAAAGAGCCAGCCATCTATGTGCAGGTTCCGGATCCAAAGGTCTTGCTGACTGCCTCTGTAAAATGGGTAAGGAGACTGAACATATTTGAGCCAGTAATGCTGGAGGACTCAATTGTTTTTTTTTGTCCCCATACTGTGCAATTTACTGAAAATTCAGTTTCTCTAAAGGTGCAAGAGGCAAAGTTTTTGAGAAACCCCATGCAATGAGAAATACAACAAGATTATCACCTACACAAAGTTCAGAATGTCACTGCCTTAGATCACACAGTCACAACATTTGATTGGCCTGCAGTTGAGCCCTTTTCTCCTGACCTGGCTAAATTTTAATATCATCTTCTCCATCAAACATTGAGTCATTGTTCCACACTGGAACTCCGAAGCACTGGTATTTCTTAAATTAGTTCTCAGCAGGTTTGAAAACTAATAACATCAATGTCTTTTTGAAATTTCTGTCATTAAATTGCATATGTTTTACCATTCATCTTGAGGTATCTTGCTCCCTATAATGAGGAAAGTACATTGCCCATAGGGACTGCATTAGGTGATCAAAGCATGTATTATCAGTAAAAGAGCAACAGATGACATAGGGGTGATGGCCACAAATTAAATCTTCAATGCATCATAAGCAAGTGAGTGACGTAATTGTGCTTCCTTTCTCTCATACACAGACATGACTATTGCAAGTCTCCAAAGCTGAACAAGTGTGATGACCCAAACACGGCATTTGCACAAAAACGTGGGACAGCTATGTGTGCAGTTGTCATGATGACAATTGCAATATCCCCAGAAGTGCATCAGTAAGGCAGCATAACTTGGCAACAAATGTTGATGCTTTTGTTTCTCTTCCTGAGAATCAGGTGCCACCGACTTCTTCTCTAGGCTGAAGGAAAATATCCACAGCAGAATTTCTTTTGTAGGGAGTGAAATTAGCTGAAAAACTCATGCATTGTATACAACTTTCCTTCTTAAGTGTACAGTAATATTGAAAAGTGCAAGTCTGTTTATCCCTCTGACTTGCTAAAAAAAGTAATATTGCAGTTACGTCAACTGTTGTATGTTTTCCTTTTTCTTGTCAATCTCTGGAAGTGTGGCACAAAGCTGAGTACTCACTCAACATTGACCCAGGGAGAAATTTTCCTGTAGATAAGAAAGAGAAAAGAAGTATTATATGACAAGGGTGCCATTTATAGAGTGCCATCTTTCAGCACTCCTTTTATTTGTTTTTGTCAAATTTAAAGTAATGGTGCTGTGTGTTTCCTTTAGTGATGGGTCAATTCCATCGGGTGCCCACAAGACCTGTAGGTTTTTGATGTAATCGTATACCTGTAATAATTAAACTAGTTTCTTTCTCCACCATTGTGTTCTTATGAGTGTTGTATTTTCTTTGCAGATGAGGATGAGTTCAAAAGTGGAAAGCACCAGTGTGACAGGGACGCAAAGTGCACGACACGACAATGTGCACGTGATAGTCACTATGCAAGTACATATCATGTACACGTATTTTGATTTGATGAGCTAATGACAATAAATGCCCCATTCGCAAGGTCCATCACCTTGATATATTGGTCCAGGTTGCAGAGGGTGTGTGGCAATATTCTCCAACATAACTATTGTGAAACTGCCTGAAAATTTCTACGCAGCATCGAAAACGTACACATGTAAATAACCACCACGTGATGCAATCGTGCTCTCTTTGTTATTGGCATAGCTGGTGCCTTATCCCAGGGTCATGTCACGCCATGGAAAGGTCCAATCAGAGATTGGAACTTCAAAGTAATACTCCTTGTATCTTCCCATTCCCATGACAGCAGGTGGCTCACATTCACACATTACCTTCTGTCATGGCAGCAAGTGGTTTGGATTCACATGGTATGGCTTATGATTCGCTGTGCTGTTTTGATTTGTCGTTGCTTTAGTGCATCACACATGGCAACATTCTCGTGTAGTGCACACCCTCAGCCTTCCCAGCTATGCTCTCCTTCACAGAAAAAAAGTTGTGAACTGATAATTCTCAATCCGAGGAGACCGACCCGAGAGAGATAAAAAATTATGTGACCGATAACATTACTGCTGCCTTGTCTTCTAGTCCATCTTTTATACCCAAGCATGAGTTTGATTGAGAAGAACAGCAGCCAAAGCCACAGTTTGAATCTGTTGAATTATGACTTGGACGCTTTGAGCACAATCCAAGAGCCACACTGAACATTAAAATTACATCGATCATGAAAAGATTGACTGAAAAGTGGATGTCCTTTTTCTTGATTGTAGCAGCCAATTGCAACATGTAGTCACATGTTGCAAAATGTCAAGATTTTTTTGGTTATGTAGTTATTGATCCTTAGGACAGCTGCAGGCGAGAACTTTTAGCACCAATCTGCATACTGCCCTCGTGCCTCTGGTGCTTGGGCAGTATGCAGGTCAGCATTGCTCTCCTACTCAGGAAGAAATTTAGTATATGTTAACACTACTATGCAGCTTGAACCATACACTTAGTAAACTGCTAATTTGATACTCACTTGCCTAAGGTATTCTGCAAGAAATTGCTCTGCATCGTACCTGTACTTGCGTTCTCATTCCACTTATTCTAATGGTTTTAGGCTTCTGCTTACAAACAATCAGCTAAGGTCTGTTACCTTCTATATACGCATAAGTCTTACATAACGGACACCAGGATAGCCAGCTGCATTTAAATAATAGCATTTGTAGATGGCATAATTTGAAAGGCATGGCAAGACGCAGGGTCCATTCTGATCGAGGGCGCTCTACTGTGATGTACAGGGGGTCTCTGTGCTGATGACAACAGCTGTGTGATAAGGAATAAAGCAGACGTCTTCGCATCACAGTTGGATCTCTGAGAGAACCTTTACCAGCAAAATGAGCATACAAACGTCCTCACCAGCATCATCAAACAATTCTTTACAAAAACTTCAAAGCTGGAGGAACGACTTTCCAAAATGCTGAGAATATTATCCATTCCTTTGGCTAGAAAAGACAAACAAACTAAAAGTACTTTTCTGAGGTTGTTAAGAACTCTGTTGATTATGCATGCATGCAATTTCAGGAATTCACTTGTATAAATAGCAGTTTGTAACATAGTCGTTGCTGAACTAATCCTTTGTGCTGCAGTAGCAAGGACTGGGTCATATGCAAACCATCATAATTGCTACAACACAGAATGGCCTATACCCTGATCAAGGAAAGGTCAGGGTCTTTGTAAACCTCATAAATAACACATAATCTACTTTAAGCCATAGATTCTTCTAAGCACAGGGTTATAATAATTGAGAGGTTGTTCATGTGAAGAGTGTCTCATTCTTTAGCTTACTGTAATAAAAGAGTCCTATGGTTCTGTTGCTACAGCAGTGCGTTTTTACATCACGTCACTGATGAACAGCATCATTCCTTTGGCTAACACCAGCAGTGGTTACTTCTGACTTTCTCTACCATCACAGAATGACAATTTCCTAACCATTCTGCCCTGCTTGTACGCTTTTTCAGGTGCCTCCGAAATATAATGCATGCTTGACCTTTTTAAATATTTTGTATTTTGGAAATGCAGCGATACAATGCTCAGCCATCCATTCATGGAAACACCTTGCCAGGATGACCAAGTCAAGGTTCAGCTCATGGCAAGTGACACACAACAAGAAAGAAAGGTCACCTTTCTATGGGTCAGTCATTCTGGTATGCTCGACATGAGTGACAATTACCAGAACCATTGGTATTGTACACGTGCCAACATCCTATTCAATGGTAAAGCATGCTCTAACGCCGCCCCCTCCCCCCAATTTACCAGCGATTTTGTGTACCGTAAATACGCTGGCCACTGGCACACATGCTCAATGGCACCTTCAATTATTAGAAGATATTGATATAATCCCAAATGCAACCAGTAGTAGCACATCACATAATTATAACAGTCATTCTGGTATGCTCGACATGAGTGGCAATTACCAGAACCATTGGTATTGTACATGTGCCAACATTCTGTTCGACGGTAAAGCATGCTCTAACACCACCGCCCC
>JAOWAW010106348.1:0-14426 GCA_028565695.1 Nicola tetela
ACACACACACACACACACACACACACACACACACACACACACACACACACACACACACACACACACACACACATCTGATCATATCATCGGAGTAGCTGCAACTTTATCAAGTTTTGCATGTGCTCTTGCACAAAAGAGCCCATTTTAGTGTCTACAGGCTTGACAGGTAATGAGTGGAAATTTCTGCTCTGAAGTGACAGTGCATCCCTTTTGCTTCCAGATTTTCCGTACAAGCCTATTGAATGAACTGCAAGCTGTATTTCCAGAGCAAATTGAACAGTACAAAGCTGCTAGACACCTGAAGGACTTGTGACTCTCTCTCTCTCTCTCTCTCTCTCTCTCTCTCTCTCTCTCTCTCTCTCCCTCTCTCTCTCTCTTTCCAAATATCTGTCTCATAGGTTCTCTGTCTTTCCCATCTTTCAGATCACCAACCATTCTTTTTTTTATTCATATAATCTTCATTGAAAACTTCCATCATAAATTTATCCCCATGGCCCATGCAGTGAGACTGTTGTATTTTCATGATTTGTATTACTTCAAGCCAGAAACAGCTCAACTTTCAAGCAGTTGTCTCTCCATATTCATCAGTTGAAAGGAAAAAATATTTTTCTGCACAACTACCTTGCCTTCAGTGTTTGTGGTAAGAGAGCTTGTTAGTTTACCAGTAAATTGCAAGCATTGGACTTGGTATCCCCAGGGCTTCACTTTATGGTTTAGTTAGACAATGAGCTTGCTGTTTTAGGAGGGTCAGCGGAAGTTTAGCCTGTCCTCTGACAGCTGGAGATACTGTACATGTAATACTAGGTGTGCTGTGTGTGTGTGTGTGTGTGTGTGTGTGTGTGTGTGTCAATTCGAAAAGAAAGGTGTAAGCAACAGAGCACATCTCACACGCAAAAAGACAAGAAGCAAAATGAAAATTACAGCAGCAGCAATTGGCCCGTTCATCAGTCGATCACTGCTAGTCTGTACAGAGACCAAAGTGGAGAGAGATATAGCTAAAAACCTACAACACTAATACAAGACTAAGCCCAATCTGTTTTGGGACCTAATCAATTGTGTGTGTGTGCGTGTGTGTGTGTGTGTGTGTGTGTGGTGTGCAAAAGTACCGATGGTACTGTTGCTTTGGATGTGAACTTTGCAACAATCAGGCATCCTGATCTATAAAGCAGCTTGTGTGTACATGCGTGTGGTGTGTACAGGCTCAGAATGTTGAAAGCAGAGACAATACTGAGCACACTTGATCACACGTGTGAATTGATTCACTAGCAGTACCAGAACCTAGTCCCTAGTCAGTTATTTTCCTCAATATTGTGCCGGATCACAGAGGATGCCTTCACCGCAAGACTTGTCCACAAGCCACCAAACTCCTATTGTACTGCTTCACACTTCTATTGCTTTGCTCTATGATCAGTCAGTGAGGTGGAAAGAAGTAGTATTCCTTCTCTGTGTTGTGGAAGAGTTGCCCGGGCATGAGATTCTGGCTGTCTGTTGCATAAATAGACCAAAGAATAATGGCTGAAGGTGACTTTTTCAACTTTCGTACTGTACACACAAAAACTTGTCATAATCCTCTTTTGTCTCCACACTAACCAGTGATGCATCCAAACAGAATGAGAATGGATGTTGGTAGATTTTCTTTTTTTTTACCATCAGACAAATTGCTGCCTGGTTGTTTTGCAACAGAGCTTACTAAAATTGTAATTGTTGGTGAGCTAGATGGGGAAGACGGGAATGGACTAGCTACAGGCTGTTTGGTGAGTCCTCAACCTGTGCAAACAGCCTGGTATGTGATTCAAGCTGAGCATTTTACATGAAAATGAAAAACTGCAGAAAGAAAACCGCTTGTGCATTTAATATGTCCTAATATCTACACGTACACTAATGATGACTGTAACCACAAGAAACTAGGAGAGTAAACAGATGAAAGGTGTTCAGTCTGTTCAAATGAAGACTATCAGAAAACAGGTGTGGGATCTGGTTTTGTCATCACCCAGCGGTGGTTGGCACGTCTTCGGCGGAGGCGAACAATGTCGCTGTCCACCTGTGCACCAACTCGCTTGTCACGGACATCCTCATCCAGCCGCTGCTTTCCAAGGTTAAGCAGGCCAAGGCTGCGAGTTGTCTGCTGTATTGAGTGTGTCAGCTGCTGGCTATTGCGCACCAACTCACGTCCTTCCGGCAGGCTTGTACCAGGATGATGCTGATATGATCGCACAAGAGGACGATCAAGTCGCTCCCTTGAGGTGAGATCAGCAGAGCTGACTGGTCCCTGACGGAAGAAAGAAATGCAACAGAAGCTGTTCAAGTGGCCTGTCTTGCACACAAGCTCCTTGACAAGAAGGAAGGTACCGATCATTGAGGCAAAAACTATCAAAGTAAGCATACATTAAGTTTTTTTTTTTTATAATTTAGATTACTGAGCAATAATTGAGTTTTACTGGCTGAAATGACCACTGTCTTCAGCTCATCAACAAGCTCTCTCATTAATGTGATGAGCCTTGGCTTATAGTGCGTGATAATCAGTCTGGCTACCAACCATGGTGATGCCATGAATCTTCTCCTGTGTTTCCAGCCAGCGTCTTGTTCGATTCATCGATGCTCGCGTTTGAGCACTGCTGATCTGAAGTTGTTGCTGGAGATGAAAGAGGGGGGGGGGGGGCAATTGGTCAACAAATGCAATTAACCCAATTGACATAATATTGGAGTTTATATCTATTAATACATCTAAATAATTAAATAAATATATATACATATACACATACATAATATATGTAAACTTTAGTCAAAAAGTTAACTTTAATTGTTGGAGGAAACATCTACATCAATCCTTTTCTGCTGCTTGGCTCCTCACTGATCCTAGAGTGATGTGTTACCTTTAATGTAATGGTTTCAGCAATTTTCTGCGTGAGAGCAGCGCTTGTGGCACAGTGTGCTTCACTTTGCAAGTCTTGGACGTCCACCATGGTGTGGCGAGCAAGCTGGCGAAGCTCCATCGATCTCACAACTGCATCTTTGCTGAATGCTATTGCTCCTGCTGATTCAGTTGAGTACGGCTGCGTTGGCCCTACCTCCAAACCAGGTAGCGTTGTCGACCTTCATGAATCATTCCAAGAAATTAAAAGAGTTAGTAGTCTGTTAAGGACAATCAAGAAGGTGCACAAGATCTTCTGTTACCGTATTTCTTCAAATATTCGCTACCATCAAATAATCACCACCCTCGAATAATTACCATGGCGATTATTCAATGCCCACATCAATTCTGTACAGTAGGTCTGTGAGAGCGTTGAACAATGACAATATGTCAATACCAGTATGTTAAGTATGGTATTTCAAAAATAAACACATGCAGTTCAGGAATTAAGAAGGCAATGGTAGATACTGGGAGCAGAGATGTTGCAAAAAGATGTGGTTACACAATGCTCGATCTGAAAAATACCACTTCTGGTGCTGGTAATTACATGTATATGCAAACTACCACTTCTGATAGCCATTCAACACCAACGCGCACTGGAACCCACCAGTTCTGGTCATGACGCTGGCCTTCACAGCCACATACACTGGAAATAAGCAGTTGCAGACTTTTCCACACCTTGCCAAATTGATCAATTTTTATTAAACATCGCCCTCGAATAATCACCGCCCTTGATTAATCGCTGCACATCCAGGGCAGAGGTTTTAATAATCGCCATGGCAATTATTCAAAGAAATACAGTATTACCATTTGCTTTAGAGAAATGATCTACAGCAACAAGTTTCTGTTTGCTTGCTAGAACAATGCCACGATGCATTACATCTGACGGTGGAAGACAGCAAAGCAGAAGACGTCTTCACAAAGACACTACTTTGCTTAGAGCTAGAAGCCCAGCCATTTGCTTGTCTCAATAATAGACTGGACTGGTTGTTGGTGCATGACTGTGTTTTATTCTTGTCCATGTTCATTTCTTAATCCACTGGTCCTTCCCCAAATTGAGCTTTTGCTTCTTGTTTCAGTATCTTCAATGATAGAATAATTCTGTGCACCAAAGAATATTGGGGTAAATCTGTGCCCACCTCTGGGCAATATTTTCAGCCTTTGCCCTCATTTCAAGGTCGTAAGATCTACATGGATTATTTTTGCATATTAATGCCCCAGCATTTTCCTATTGAAACACTCCCAACTCCCAGCAAGCTAACCTTTGAGAGCGTGCAGAGTGCATGCGGCCTGATCTGCGCGGCCGGTCCTCACGGAAGGTCGTGTCAGGAGGTGCACTTGCTGCACGACTCATTGGCCGCGATGAACTTGGCCGGCTTGCAGGCCCTGGTAACTGAGCATAGTCTTGACGAGGGCCCATCGAATAGCCATGGATGCAAAGCAGCTGGAGCACCTGGATGGACAGAAACCACACTGGTGTTCAGTAATCAATGTGTAATATTGAATGAAGAACACATAACACAATGAAACAGCAAAATTACTTCCATATTCTACAACATGCCTCATCTTACGTTGTCATTGGCCAGTTAATGTATGCAGTTTATTCATGAGAGAGGTGACGTTCTTGATTGCAATACTATGTTTGATCAACCACAATGGCTGTTGCTGGTTTTAGTGACAAAACAGCCAACCAGCAGATATGTGCTGAGTGCCATCCTGACACTGTTAGAACACTCCTTTGTACATGTTAGCATTTATTTCCTTAATTTCTGTACATTCACATCGAAATCAACTCACCATGTACCAACATCCGTATGCTCTCAAAATTTGGCCTTGCATGGACTGTGTTTTTCACTCATGAAGCAGACCGAGTGTGATGTTCATACTTCAGTGCTAAATGCCTCTGACAAAATTTGTCTGAGAGTCTTCAAGAACACGTCTTGTCTTCACTTTGCTGTACACCAGGGGAATTGCGTCACAGGCTCAGCAACTCACCTTTGACCTCTCCTGTAAGTTGGTTAAAACACGCTGCCGTGCTGTGTGCAGCATTTGCAGCTGCTGCTGAACAGCCAAAAGTTGCATCTCAAGACGTGCCTTGAGCTCTAACAGTTGAGCATGCTCACTCTCAATGAAGGCATCCGCTCCATCAAAGTCCTGGAAAGATAAATGTGTCAAAGAAGTCGATAAGCTTTTCATGTTGGTTTCACAGTGAGAATGCACCATATTAACACAAAAACTCCAATGCATCACCAGTATCATAATACTGCAAGCACCTTAGTGCATATTTTTTGACAATATTACAATCATAATAATAATGCCACAGGGCTTGCCCATTGCATGAACCGAGTTTTGGCTTTAGTATTGAGAATCTAAGACCGACATTATATCATAAGAGACATTTACTGCAAAGGATGTAACTTGCTTGCAACAAGGGACTAGGGGATTTCCCTCCAACAAAGAGCACTGTTTTGGTTGGTTTGTTTGAAAATCTTCAGGATCTACGATAATTATAATCTACTACAGATAGAGACCATGCTGGGAGAATCATATCAAACTAACAGGGTCTACTTAGGGGCTCACTGCAAAGAGTTTTACAGCAACTGTGCAAATTGCCCTTTTCTTGCTGAGTGATCCGGCGGCATGTTACCATGGTTACCTTCTCTCGTGGTGGCCGCTGTTGTCGTATACTTGCGCTCTGTCTGTTGAGGTAGATGTCCTTTCGCCGATGCTCGAGGCACCGCTCTAGCGCCTCCTTGCATCGCGTCGCTGACCTGAGCAACACGAGAAAGAGGTCGTTAGCCGCAAAAATCTCAGGAGAGCGAACGGAAACGCACTAAAGTTGTGGTCAAAGTAAATTTGTGACACTTGCAGCCTAAGTTTACAAATGTCGCCCTGAGGTCTAGTAGGACGGCAGTTTTGATTGCTGATAAACTCCAACGGGTGAGCTTGAACCCGGTCGTTTTCTTTATTCATGTTTGCGCCACAATCAGCTACACGTATGCCACTACTAGCAAACAGGGGACCGGCAATTTTCCCCAATCAATAAAATCCATGTGTTCGACAAGAGGTTTATGGCAAAGTATTGAAAACAAGAGAACTGTTTTGTTACTATTGTAGAGTTTTTCGAAAATACGACAGGTTGATCAAAACGCTGTAACTTTTGCTGAAGTGAGTGAATAAGCTGGTGCATGGTCCACTGGCACGGAGTCAAACTAAGGAAATTTCGTAGCCGCTGTCCTGTGCAGCGTACAAAACCCAAAAAGTCAAAAGAACTTTTCTCCACCTTATCTCGTCGGTGACCTCCACAAGGGTAGAGTTGAGCTGGGCGGCGACATCACGGGTTAGTCGGGAATAGGCTAGCGAACGTTCGTTGCTGCGCTGCGCCAACAAATCGCGATTTATTGGCAGAGGATCGGTCATACGAGCTGTGTGACAGCCAACATCGCTCTGCTCCGCCAGAGTTCCTGCCAGTTTGATCGTTTTGAGGGTGTCCTCTCGCCACTCTGCCGGACCAACCGTTGGTACAGTGGCCTCCATGGCTTCCCTAAGCCTTCCCTCGGACGAACTACTGAAGGAAAACGCCTTACCTCCCGAATGTTTTAGAGAAGAGCGGAGAGGCACAAATCGTGTGCCTCCCGCCGAATGATGACCAGCTGAGGGTGGGACAGTCCTTTAGATAGCCCCACTGTGGGTTTTTTTCACGTGCGGCTCCTGATCGGAATTCGAAGACTGAGGTTGACAAGTGAGCGTGAAGGCGACACTGCCAGTATTGATAATAGGTACGTGTATTTTGTCCGTGTTCAGACGCGGTGGTCAAGGTTATTGTTGCCATGTGGCCTGTGGGGCCGCCAACTATATCACGTGCACATTGTCAAGCGAGACGCCGCAGAGGCTGCGTACAGCTAGCTTTTTATTATAATATTTATTATTATTAATTTTGTTGATGTACTCTTCATTAAAGATATTAAAGAGTTGCCCCAGGCACCTACCTCAGGTATGTCTAAGAGAGCGGAGTATAGGACTTGAGAAATCCTGACTGGGTAGTCATAACATGAAGAGGATGTCCCATCACACCAGTCATCGGAAACTTTTTCACGAGACGCATTAGGGAACACGTCGCTTAGAAATTAACACATCTTGTACCGTTTTGTAATACGCATTCACACCCTCAGCACGATAATGTAAGTATCTCTAACCTTCTGTATTCCCTTGTCTTACTTATGACTGATGATGCCAGAGGTATTTCTGACGAAACGGCGCGTGAAAAAGTAAAGTTTCTTCTGACTGGTGTGCTGGGAAATTCTCTTCATGTTATACAGATATGTTTAGAGAGGATTCTACCAATGGCAATGCTAATCGATATTTGAGGAGGGTCCTCTATGATATGTGCAGCCCATGGACTAAAAAGACTAAGAACCAAAATAGAATTGGTCCTTGTCGTAAAACATTCTCAAAGCTGATCGAAAGGATAACACACTATTGCACTGGACAACAGAAGGTGTAATGGTGTTCCAGATTGGGATAACGCCGGGTACATACACAGAGAAAGGCAGAGAGACGAAGACCTGTGGAGGAATAAGGGAACTCAAGAGAGTGTACAGAACGTGGAGAGCGAACAGAGCGTAATGAGGCCGGTGCAGGCAAGACAAGAGAGAGGTAAGTTTAGGCGGCCCCTGATTGCTCATGATCTTCCGGAGGAGAATTAGGCAGAAGTTGTTTGCGGTGGGGCGTTGCTGGACAGGCCGAGAAGTCGCCGACGCTAGAAATTTGGTCCATGTCCCCGGAAGAGCAAGCACTAGCTGCCCCGAGCGGTCGCCAATATGACATCGGGGAATGACGACCATAGAAATCGTTAATATCCCGGACCCTGTGGTCCGCACGTACAGCAAGCTGCAGACCACACAAACAGCAGAACAAAAAACAATAATGCCTGTGCCGGTGGCGGCCCGCCCTATAAATAGTGTTATAGCATGTATTGGCCTAGCCCTAGGCCTTCTAGGCTCTTATCTGTACCGTCTGCAGTCTTCGTCTACAACAGCATGAGCTTCTCTTCAGTTCTACTAATCTCATATGCCACACGTATACAAAGTACTGTTGTCGATGCCTAAAAGTCATCCTTTAACCAATGTTTCCAAACCAGTTGATGATGATAGCATGTTGATGGACTGCTGGGTTTTAGTATCCAGTGTGGAGTTCTCTCAGATGTTGTAGAAGACTGGCTTTGCCTTCGGGATTTTTTTTCCGTCCGACTATAATTATCATGTTTTAGTACTTCTATTGCCAGCTGTATAATTATGGTGGTAGCCGTGTTAGCTTAGCTGTAGCGAAGAGATGTCAGTGGGATGATGAGCATCTTGTGAATTCGAGGCTGGCCGGTGGCTTGCAAAGAGGCTTTCACCAGTTTGCCTGATAAGTGACCGTGAACTAGCTGTGACTAAAAGAAGTGCTTCATGTAGGTACTAGGTGGGATAGCTCAGACTGAGAATGTCAGCGATTTACATCATGGTGGACCTCTACATGGTTTATGTGTACATGAATATACTGGTATACCAGCGAATGTGCAGCCCTGCATGGTGATGATGTGAGTACATCTGTTGGTATGACTGCCTGGCACATTCATTGCTTTTGGACTTTCACTTGCTGGTTTGCAAAAACCTAACACTGACGCAGAGCACTGACGGAAGGCGCGGACTACCATCCGGGAGCCCATCAATACAATGGGCCATCGGGATGATCATGGCGTGTCTTGTATTTCCATTAGTGCTGATTATCTGCCAAGCTCCTATACTCTTTATACAGTTTACGACAATGGAGCACCATACTGCTCCGCACAGTGAATTTCACCCTCTTTATTCTTACCCCAGCGACTTAGGCTACATCACCGGAAATGGACGCCCGGTAACACCCCCGCTGGCCAGGGTGCAAACCGGAAGTTGGGATGGATTGCCTTTTGACGGCGTGCCTAGCCAGTCGCAACAAGCGCAATAGGCCAGGCACTTCTCGCTGAATACCAGAAGTATGAACTGTTGCCAAGTGTTGCAAATCTCGAGAAAACCCACTCTAACTAACTAGCTACCTGCCTAACTAAACCAGATTTACGTCTGTTACGACAGGTCAAGCAACCCAGATACCAGAAATATTGCTGCTATCCAGCTGGTTAGGACAACAGAGCTACTTGTAGCCGAGTAACCAACAAAGGAGCGGGACGAGCAAGCAGGCGCGCTATGTAGTCTACCTAGTAGGCATATGGAGTTGCCGTAGGTATTGGTGTGCGCAACTGTGCTTGAAGTTAGAAAGAATCAGGACCCACTGAGGTATGCAGAATGCCGGCAGACAGACCTCCTAGAAAGTAAGATCACGTCACGCCGGCTAGATATCCTGCAGGAAAACTCGGCAATACTAGTATTTCTGCAGTGTGCTAGATAGGACTTAAGACAGCTAGTAGTGGCCGTCTAGCGCGTGCGCTCGACCCGGCGTATGTGATCACCGGCTGAGCGAGTACCAAACCAACGTTGCAGCGCACCGTCGACTAAAGTAAAGGAGGCCGTGCAAGTGCGCTTTTCAACGAGATCCTGACAAGTGGATCAACTGCAGGCCGCTAGCACTTAGGCTACTCGCCTAACTTGGTGCTGTTTACAATAGTATTTTGCTTTTGCATACATGTACATCGGGCACATGCGCGTACCTCTATCAAAAATGCTTTGGCAGCACCTGGTTGTGGTCAATTAATATGTAGACCGGGAGTCTACCGGTAGATCAACGAAGAATCCATAAAACCAGTGGTATCGTTGCCCGTGCCAAACCCGACCAGCCGCGTGTCGTCACTGGCTTGGGGCCTGAGCCTAGGAGAGCCTAGGTGGGTTTGGCTCATCCTCCCTTCCTCGTCTCGAGGAATAAATCGTTTGCAGTACTGGTTGATTTAGCGTAGAAAATGTCGAGTAAGGAAGAACGGATAGAAATTGTTCTGGAGGGCGGAAAGCCATGGGGGTTTCGCCTACAAGGAGGCAGCGAGTTCAGAGCGCCGCTGCAAATAGCAAAGGTAAGCGACCATTCTACGGTATAATGTGCACGTCGCGCACAGGTGCAGGCGGTCAGTCAATGTTTTCATGCGGTTGACACTATGAAACCTTGGACGTACTGACTCTACCGAACCCTGATTTCTGAAAATCTGACCAGTGCGTCCTGCACGGTGTTGTAAATTTACTTGCTGTTTGTGACTAATCTCACGGAACCCTGGTGGAGGCAACTTCAGGAAGTTTGTTGCGCCTTCGCTATGTTGGTAGGTGACACCGGGTGGGAAAGCGGCCGCTCAAGGAGTGCTGGAGCACGACTACCTGGTCGCCATCAATGGTACGCCATGTGCGAACGGCACGCACAACGAAGCCCTTCGGTTGTTGAAGCTCTCTGGTTGGACCATGACGCTGACCATACAACGGTTAGTTTTCAACGATGTTTTGTGGCTAGTGCAAGCTTCATATCCAGCTTACTGCTAATAAAAAAAAATCAATGTCTCTTGAGGGTTGTGAGTTGTAGTACAGGTAAAGATTTTGTTTTCACAGGGGTCAGGCGCCGCTAAGGCCTCCAGAGAGTCCTACGAAGACACCGTCTCCGTCTCACACAAGCTACACTTCGTCGGTGCCAAAGGTGGTGGCAAAGCGTTCAGCATCTTTCGCAGCTGGAACAACAGCGGGCATATCCGCAGCGCGGCAACCGCTGAGTACCAGCGACGGGGTGGCCGCGAGCCCTATCAACAAAACGCCGCACCAAGCAACAGTGCCTCCACCTTCAGCGAGGGCAAGCAGCACCTCAGTTACTGCCATTAGCGAGCCTTCGTTTTCTCGTGAAAGAGCGTTGAGCAATCCTCCTGCACCTCCTGCTGGCCTGACCAAAGCAGCCGGAGGAGATGAACAGCCGGCTTCCTCATCATCAGATCAGCAAGATGGAGTGACCGGACCGATCTCACCCCGCAAGTTTCAGAAACCCGCACCTCCGGGCAGAGGAGCGAAAAGGTTCGAGCTTGTCTTAAGCATTTTCAATTTTGTCCAGTTTATTTGTAGTATTGATATAATATTTTGGCAACTTCGACTTTCTGCTAAGACCTCAACTGTGCTAGACTGTGCTGTACTTGCCAAGGGCGTTACGACAAATCATAGTAATAATAACTATCCCACATCCGCCACTCAACAATGCCCAATTTCCCATCTTTCACATACAAGTTGCAACCAGAAATATGGCACGATATTTCATACTTTTAACTTAAGCATGAAATATTGTCATTATTACATGCTTAAAAGTATGAAATATTGTCATTATTACATACTCAAGTTTTCATTATCACAACCTTTTTTTTTAGAAATCAGAACGAAAGTACAAGTAGAGTTCAACAGTACTCTGTTACTCTTTGTCAACTTCGAAGGAAAGAGAAGACTTTGAACGAAAGGAAAGAAATGGAAGGAAAAATCAGTGAAGAAAAAAATGCAGCCGAGGAGAGGGCTCGAACTGAGACCGCTCGAGCAAAAGCCATGCTCCTAACGACTGCCCCACTTGAGACTGGTTGCTGAGAGCCAGTGACAAGTGACCCTAGAGCACCTGCAACCTACGTCATATGGTTGTTGCGTGCTTTCTTTTGGTGGTGAGCTCTTTGAAAACGAGCAAGAAAGGGCTCTGAGACAGCTTTTTCGCTAATCTACTGGGATAAGCCCCTTATTACCCTCAGCCTCAGAAATACTGGTCAAATATTTCCCTCACCATATTGACATCAGCTGCACCTCAGTCAATATATAGGCTGAGGCAAATATAGGCCAGTATTTCCTCAGCCTCAGGTAATAATGGGTACTTTTCTTTTTTTTAAATGTCATTATGTCAAGCTTGGAATAATCATCACAAGGGTCATTCACTCACACAAGCTAGAGAGAGAACAGGATGTTCACACAACGTTTTGGCACCCTTCTCGGTACGTTCACCAGGTACTGTAAGAAATGACAACACTAGAACCATTACATGTGTTTAAAACTCGATCAGAATTTAGAGTTTAACGTGTCAAAATAATTGGTGTAGGTGTCGAGATAATCGGTGAAGGTGTTATTTTTTTTACCTGTGTGTATTAAAGATCTTGTGGTTCAAAATCCAACGTGTGTATGATGACTACTTGACATTCAGTGCATCCAACCATAGAGGATGGGAAACACATGATGAACCAAGATAAGGGAATGGAACTTAGTCCTCTGTGGCTGGATGCACTGAACGCCAAGTAGCCATCATTGACACATTGGATTTTGAACCACAAGATCTTCAATGCACACAGGTAAAAAAGAAAACACCTTCACCGATTATCTTGACACCTACACCAATTATTTTGACACGTTAAACCCTAAATTCTGATCAAGTTTTAAACACATGTAACGGCTCTAGTGTTGTCATTTCTTACAGTACCTGATGAAGGCACCGAGAAGGGTGCCGAAATGTTGTGTGAACATCCCGTTCTCTCTCTAGCTTGTGTGCGTGAATGACCCTTGTAATAATAATTATTATGTTATTGTATTATTGTCATGATGATTATTGTTATGAACTTATTATAACCAGATTAACCACCAATGCAAGTGTGAGCATGTAATATATAGTAGTATAGTATATCATCCCCCCCCCCCCCACCACCACCACCGCATGTCCATGTGGGAGGGTGTCAGTTAAGGAGTTTGTTCGTCAGTTACACTTGTTCTGAATGTTTCTCATTTCTTTTGTGTTTTGTACCTTAGATATTGTCACACATTAGGAAGTGTTAATATTGACCCATTTCTGTTCTGTCACCCAAAGCACATATATTGGGCTAATCTTTTGGATGTGTTGCCATTGTTAGTGTTTACCATTCTTGTTTCTGGATGTCCAGTGTATCCCATGATTAGGACTGGACGAAAAGCTTTGGGCCCATAAAGTTTTGTCAATTCGGACTTAGTGTTTTGTGGATCAGGATTGACCGTACTAATTGGTTGACATTTAAATTGTACAATGGTTTCAA
Source organism: Nicola tetela (assembly GCA_028565695.1). Lineage (NCBI taxonomy): Eukaryota > Metazoa > Porifera > Calcarea > Clathrinida > Clathrinidae > Nicola > Nicola tetela. Next base: position 12,927 of record JAOWAW010106348.1, read on the forward strand.
AGGCCATAGTACTTGTTTGTCTATGTTTGTTTGCATTGCCATCAAAGTTGTTCATATTATATATATATATTTATTTATTTATTTATTTATTTATTTATACACACACATATATATAGATATAGATATATACCGTATTTCTTCAAATAATGGCCTGGGCTACAAAATTTTCAACAACCCCCAGACCCAGGCTATAATTCAAGCATGGGCCACTATTTGAGCATGGGTACAAAATTTCAACCAGTCCTTGGATACCAAGCAATACACAGAAATACCGGTAACATGTCTTGCAGTAAAACCAAAAAAACACATTTATATTGGGTACCCGGTATGCCACTTGTAACATCTAAAAAGAATAAAATAAAAAGATGGATAGAATACCATAACTGCTGGATTAAAGGTGATCAAAGTCACTCGTGCTGGTAACATCTTAAAAAAAAAGAACAACTGAACAAATCTCATTTAGTAGCCCAGGCTACTGTTTGAGTGGGGGCTATTATTTTTTCAACCCCTTTCCCCTGGGCCATTATTCGAACAGGGTCATTATTTGAGCAAGGGCTATTATTTGAAGAAATATGGTATATCAAAAAATCCCCAAAGGGCAAGTTGTATGCATCCAGGACTTGAACCTATGACATATATATATAATATACAAGGTTAATGAAGATAAGGTAAGATAAGATATATATATATATACATATATATATATACTGGTACATATATAATAATATATACCTGTATATATATATAATATTATACTGCAGACAGTACTGTTTCGGCCTTTGTGGCCTCATCAGTGCAGTACAGACGCTGGGGTAGGGCTGCGATAAACGAATTTATCATATCCCTGTGACTTCCTGCTTGTGGGCGAGAAGTCACTGTGCCACCAAAGTGCTCAAACTACCGAAATAGTGGGCCTGCATAACACAAAAAGCGGTGACACGACCCCAGTGAAAGTGCTCAACTAGGCAGAGCCAAGGAGCAATATCAAACTGCAGACAGTACTGTTTCGTATATAATATTATATATATATATATTCAAGGTTAATAAAGATAAGGTAAGATAAGATATATACATACATATACATATATACATATATCTAATATATATTTCCGTTTGTGTGTGTGTGTGTCTGCCTGTCTGTCTGTGGGTCTGTGTGTGTGTGTCTGTCTATCTGTCTGTGGGTGTGTGTGTGTGTGTGTGTCTGTAACACATGCGTTCAAAAACTACTGAACCAATTCGCACCAGACTTGGATGAGATCCTTCCTCAACATCTTGGACATGTCATGATCGTATTTTCAACTTCCCTACCACCCTCGAAAACCCCGAAATCGCCCTTCCAAACGCCGACGAGCGCATCTTCCCATGGCCTACGCCGACTCCAGCACTCCATGCATTTGTTCGGTCTCATACACCTGACACCACGACTCTCACACCTCTACATGTAGACAATGCGTCACAGCTGCCAATGGGCGCGATTTGACTGCAATAATGTCGCACTGC
>JAOWAW010106359.1:0-14425 GCA_028565695.1 Nicola tetela
AGTGATTAGCTGCATACAGTTGGTGAATTACAATGGCCACACCCACTGAGCATGTTACAGGTAATTGTCTTTAAACCAGGCACTTTCAGTTTCTCTTGTCCCCTTCATCATGGAGGAGCTTCAAGGCTAAAAATTCAAGGGGTGAAAATTTAATAAGATAAAACCCGGCTCCAACATTTATTTGAATTGTCTACAGTATATTTGCTCATTAATCCACTGCCTTGGGATTTAAAGTATTCATATCCACTCTATATAGTTATAGGACTGAATATTGCAAGTTACACACTCAAACTATGAACTGTACAGTACTAAATGCTGTGATAGACCACCCGTGTATGTGGGTTAAGTTACACCCACATTACCAACTGAGAATTCTCTGTAGTGACTCATGTCTATACATGATGTCGACATACATTCACTGTGCAGCTGATGGCAGGCACCATTACTTAAAGTATAGGTTGGCAAAGAGTTCTTACCAGCCTCAGCTGCTCCCCCAATTGCAACCTTGTTCCTGGTGTCTGCAGAGGTTCCTTTGCCATATTGCTGAAAGCCAGACAGACAAGTCCATCCTTCATGAGCTCAAAACTATCAACTAAATCGTAGCCAACACTCACTAGTACATATCAAGCATAATTAGCAGACAATACATCAGTTTGAACATTATAATTATTAGGGTCCAATGTGGAGAACTTGATAGAACAAGTGCAAAATGCAGAGACATTTTGACATTCTACACCTTCATCAGTGCAAAAAAATTGTGTTTTGCTATTGAGATTGGACTAATGATGGTGAAGAATGCTGAAATGGCTCAAATTTTTGTTCTAGGTTGATCCGCTGATTTGCATGGAGTCTCATAATGAAACCCTTCAATATGCACCTGGAGTCTTTAAGGTCCTTCTCTCTTCTGACAGATCTCTTTTAAGTCATTTAGATCTCCAGCTTTTTAATTTTTTTGTACAGCTGGTACACACGTGAAGGTGTGCATGCAGATATCTTTACCTGCCACAGAATCTCACACTTGCTCCTCAAATCGCTCCGCCCCATGTCTTCATCTAAAATCTTGCACAGGAATGTCAGGCATTGATCTGTTGACCAGGTCCTTGCTTTGACGTCCTCATCCCTCCACTGTTTCAGGATTTTGTTTGCAATCAACGGGAAATCACATCTGTCATCTGGGTTGCACAGCTTAAACTCTGTGACAAAGTCTCGGTGAACAGTGGTCACACCAAGATGTGTAGCGAGGCTGTCGCAAATACTGCTGTGGTTGAAGTGTTCACTCAAACGTTGAAAGACCTGAAGGAGCAACTTGCCATCTAATCAAATAGAGACGTGGCAAAGAAATAGAGACAAAAGAACAATCTCACCATGGAACTGCATGATTTGGATTACAGCAGGAGGTAATCCATATATATGTATATAGTATTATATACATATATACATACATGTTCATGTACATGCAATGTGTGTCCTAAATTGAACTGCTAATTGAAGTTGGATTAATTACTTCGTTACTTTTCTCTTCAAGGGCATAACATGCACAGAATGAACATTTACACAATCTAATGCACACCGTTGCATTGATCAATGTCAATGTGATTCAAAGTAACACTTACCACCACTTGGTATCATTGCTGCGCTGTGATGATGGACAAGTGTGCCTCTCAGGGTACCAAAAGTACGAACAGAGTTTCTTGGTGGGTACACAACAGCTACATCCTGCACACATTTCAAATTAGTTATCACAGTTCAGGCTTCGAAATTATATAGTTCTAGCATCACCTATACGCCATAGCTCATTCTTATTGAAATTAGTGTGTGTTGAAGGCATTACGTGTCACATTCTTAAAATATTACTAATCGAGCAAGGATGACATGATGAAAGGAGGAAGAAATCATATGGAAATGTAAATATGGTTGGATGCCCACTTAGTGGCGAATTTGGAGCATGCGCATTGGCCTCAACCTTCATGTCAATCTGCCATGAACTACATGAATGATGGGTTGCAGAGGCCCAGAGCATGTAGATTGCTGCATCATGCAGCCTGGTGCTGGGCCAACCTTGGGTAGAATTTTATCTTTTGCCAACAATGTGCATGTGCGCTGCCCACTCTGTGATGGCGCTAAGTGATGGGCAACATATATGAACAGATTGAGAATGAAGAGTTCTAGTATATGTAGATGAAGAAAATGATTGAGATCTAGAACAGTTAAAAGAAAAGAAAAGTAAATTGGCAAGGTAAAGGAGACAACAAGGACAATGACAAAGATGACAAAGAAGAACTAGCAGAAGAAGAAGAAGAAGAAGAAGAAGAAGAAGAAGAAGAAGAAGAAGAAGAAGAAGAAGAAGACAAGAAGAAGTATTTTACACGAGAGACATCCCAGCATTTACAGCAAATTGCTAGAACCAGTCCACTTCGGAAGCAAGGAGTTGCATCTTTACTTGACTCATGCATGTTTGTCCACTATTATTCTATTGTTCTTTGGAGGGAAATGATGTGTATTTTCACAACTTCGTGGCATCACACATACAAACTGCTGATCCCTCGGAGGTCGCAATTTTCCAATCATAACCTCCTAGGAGGTTATGATTGGTGATCTTTGAACCCGTCAAAATTGGTACGGCCAAACCAAAAGAGATGTTGTAATGTTTTGAGAAACAGCATGATCTTTCAAGAATGTGTCGAGAGTTTTATTCGCTTCAACGAACTCTTTGCCATTCATAATATTCAGGTCAAGATGGCCGATTTCTGGTGAGTGAAGGTGCTGTTGAATGGCCAATCAAATGCCGAGTAAGGACGACTTCTGGTAGTTCGTGTGATCCTGGCGATGAGCCTGTACATAAAACCTTTGGAGGATGACACACAACTTGCTTGCTGGCATGATTTCAAATCAACTTGAATGCATTGAATGACGAGATAATCTTCAAAAACACCGAACTGTGTTTTCGTCGTATTCTTGGTGCTCTCAAGAACGGCCTCCTCCTGAGTCTTCCTAATATAATCTTCATCAAACGTTGCGAATCGCGACAACGTCACAAACCTTGGCTTCTCTGCCACTGGTTCCTCTGCTACAGTTGCAGAGCCGGGCAGCTCCGTATCTGAGATTATAGATTGAAGTAGACCATAATGTAGAGTTCTTTCTTACACACTCTGGCTCCACTTCTCCACTTTTCAAGACTGATGAAGGCTTTTTGTTGTTTGTGCATGTAATTTTGGTGTGCAGGTTTCTACAAACAATATTTTGGACTGTTAGTGTAAACAAAAAGATGAGGGACCCAGGTGGCGGTTGCCACAAACAGAGAAGAGGACCATGCGGGGGTTACAAGAAACACTTTCATAGCCTCAACAAGTCAGTCGTGACTGGCTTGAATCACAGCTCTTGCTGCTGCGCAGCTTGGGCTGTGATTTGCCAGTCACAACCTCCATCATGGCTATGAATCTATAAATCATAGCATTGGAACCCTGGCAGTCAATCTAAAACATAAATGCAGATCAGAGTATCTTTCACACAACCAGCACCTAGCATTATTGCCTAGTGCAATGTTCTGTCAGGAGTCTAACCTGATATCGTTGCCTGCTGCAGCTGATCGAGAAAGATAAGTACTTCACCACACCTGTGACATCTCTTAGTTTGTGACACTTCTGACACTCCAGGTTTACAGCTGAGCTGATCCTTGTCCTCTCAACTGATGATAGGTGACCTGTCTGAACCATGAGCACACCCTCGCCATCACTCGAAGGTGGACTCATCTTATCAGACTCCTCTACTTCAATACGCCAGCAAAAGAGAAACGATTCCTCCTCTTTTCCATCATCATCGTTAGACGTCTGACCAAGTTTAAAGGATCGTTCTCCCTCAGGTGCAATTGAAGACCTCTTCACAATGGGCTGCCCGACAGAAACAACAAACTGCTCATCAAGAGCACAGCTCAGCTTCTTAGTAATGTCCAACGGAGTGTTGAACTGTTTAATGCTCTTGTCACTGCTTTCAATAGAGATGTATAGAGCATCACCACACACAGCACGGACACGGATGGTCTCATCCTCCCGATGGCAGAGTTTGTAATCTCCATACTGGCGAACGCAAAACTCTCTGTTGCCAGAGCAGCGAAGCAGAAGTGTGTTGTGACCACGAAGGAACTTGTTGGAGACGGAGAAGTAAACAAACTCGAATGACGGTTTAATGATGTACTTGCAGCCACATTGTGCCTGGTAAATGCAGTTCTCAAGGGTCTTAACTTCGATGTGGTCATCATAAACTGTCATGTCACTTGAAGATACTATGTCCCACTCGGGTATGACTCCGGCTGCAGTTTTAGAGACAAGAACTGTTACCTCACCTTGAACCTTAAGAGGAAGAGATAAAGTTAATGGCTTGCCAAGCTGACACTCGCAATGAGGCCCGACCGCAACTTGTGGTGACAATGCAACTTGCCCATCAAGTCGAAAGCCTGCCTTAATCTCCATGACCATCATGGATACTTCACTGTGAGGGGGAAGTGCACCAGCAGGAAACCTCGCTGTTACCCCACCAAGCTGTAGTAGAGCACCATCTTCTTCAATTGTGCCAAAAGTTGTCTTGCAGGGAAGGTAAGGAATCTCACCTTCCCGTGCTTCTTTCACTGTTGCAAGCAAAAGTGACACGCAGAAGCCCAGAGCACACTAGTACAAATCAGCACAAAAGACACCATCTAGGCCGTGAAGGTCAGCAATAGTAACCAGCATAGTCATGTTTATCAAAATCCTATCAAGTCAAATCATTGCTGTAAAAAATGAATGGCCCAATTCCATCTTCATGGGCTACTTTACTAGCTGTTTAGCAAGACAGATGAGATTGGTAATGTCATGATCATGGAAAGTTACATTGCAAATATCGCCATGCTCCAATAAATACATACCAGGTTTTGATAATGATGATCCAGAAAATGGCCTGGTGAAAGGAATCTCTGATTTCACAGCAAAGTCTGTATTTTGAAACAGATATGGTTGAGAGTGGACTTAGATGTACCATTGAAAAAACAGCGGCAATTTACCATCCTTATCAGCATCAATCACATGAAATGTAAGGCCAAGATCACAAGAATTACTATCAATGGTCCAATGTTTGTTCAGAGACATTTACAGCAGCATAACCAATTAAGAGGAGATTGTTTTACCCACCAGTCACAGTGAACTCATGGAATGGCAATCTAGACCACATATAGAAGGAAACCATCGAATTCTCCAACTCTGTGCTATATCTTTGATCTTGTGACAGTTGCTTGCTCCCAGCTGCATTTTGCAACAATAGACATTTGGTTAGAATGCAGACACCAAAACAAACCACCAGTTTTTATGGTTAATAACAGTGTGGCCAATGCATGGCCAACTCAGTCTTTACAAAACTCCAAGCTTTATTGAATAATGTATGACACAAAACTAAAGTGAGACCAGCCACCAGATTTAAAATAATACTTTACCACCGCGACCAACACTAAATAAATTCACCTTAGACTATAATCATGCATAGCAGTGCTAACACACATGCAAGTGCGACTGTACACAATACTGGACGGCCAGTGTGCTTATCGAGACTATGCATGGCATATAGTACATTATATTGAACTGTAATTTTGTTTGAATATGTTGACAAATACAGGCTTAGAAACACCATTCCTACTAAATCATTGTTAGGCCCATTTGGCACACAATTGTATAAACATGCTAAGAATAAGAACAGCCACCTCGACATGAAACAGAAATTTTTGGGAGGACAATGCATACACACACACACACACATCTTGCCATTGGGTTAGAAAGTCAGCGGTCCAGGATCAAAGTTGAGGTTGGTCAGTTTCACAGGAGGCTCTTGTAACCACTGTAAATAGCCTAAGTGTATATAATCTTGATGCGGGTCTGCACAGCGCTGACGCTTTTTTTTTTAATTACTCACCCTTCAGGTCAAGGGCTGATGTGGAAGTCCTCCCAGACCAGCAATAACATATATGGTGACAATTGATTATAGGCATGGGAATTTGTATTGACAACCGCAGCCCTTCTCACCCAAACAGCTGGGCTCATCCTGAAGCAATGTAAAGTTTGTTGGTACGGGAATAACCTGTTACATGGTTTTTTAGGATATTCAGGGTGATTTCTTATCCAACTTTTCATTTGAGAGGGAAGAAACACGAGAGTCTGAAGGAAACCCTCTGATATGGGCAAGGAAGAAACAGCATTAAACTGTTTCACATTTTCATGTATTCAGCATACTGTAAAGTATTCGGCAAGATTTAGATGTGCACATCCCTGGGAGCTGTAATGAATAATCCCTGTGTGCAGCTAGTTTTTCAGTACTATCAAACCAGCCTTATTGTCTCACACACTAGAATAAATTAAGTTAGACCATTAGTGAATTTAACTAGCTAATAATTTTGGTAGCTGATCTGAACATGCTTCTAATAATTCACTAATTGGCAGACAAATGAGAACAACAACCTTTGGGACATGGCAACATACATGGCAACATACATGACATTATCTGTCTCATCCGTGCTGATCTCACGTTGAACGAGCCTCTTGCGGACATGGATAGACTCTTGTACCGTACCGGTGATGGCAAGTGGCCGGTTATACGTAGAGTGTGCGCACATTTGCCCACAGCACACACAACCCGTTGGCCTGACAACCAAGAAGGCATAATTACAAAAGCATGCATGATTTCATCTAGAAATTGATAAACTGTTCATCTCAATGATGGAAGCACTGAGAGAATGCTCACCAATCTCTACAACCCAGTAGAGAATCTCCCTATACAAATTAGCATGGCAATACCTACTTCCTATTAAAATATGTAGGTAAGCTCCGTGTAGTTCAAACAAATTGAGTTTTCGTAAAGATGATAGGATGCCTTCTGGCCGTGGTTCCTCGCCCCTCACTTGGCAGATTCTCTTCCACTTTGTGAACAAGGTCCAGAAGAGCTGTTGCCGGTCAGCTGCGGCATTCTGCACAGCATCAGATGCGCTAAGGCCAAGAAGTAGGCTTAGCCCCAGAACGGCACCAGAAGAAATCCACTCAGGATGCTTCTGAATTTGCTGGCACAATTTGAAGAGGTCAATAGTTTGGCTCTCTTGCAAAGTTGGCTCCTCTGAGCATTGTCATGTGGACACACAGGTGAAACATGTACACAAAAATAAGTTTAGAAAATAGTTATAAAGGCCTTTGAAAGGAGAAAATATAAAATTGCCCCCCCCCCCCCATAATGTGGTGCAGTACGGCAACATCTAGAGATAAGAGATAACTGCAGTGGCACAGAGCAAGATACACATTTGCGTACCCAAAGCCAGCACTTACCTCTATTTGCCAGATCGGGACCCTTACTTGGAGTCTGTGGTGGATTCAGTGCACGTTGTTTGTGTCTGATAGAGCCAGACTGGATCTTGTCCATTCCCTTGAAGCATTTTATGTTGACGTTTGCCTGGTGCCCTACATGGTACAGAGAGGTGCACATAAGCCACTTTGAATATTTCAATGCAAATGGGAATCAGAAGTCATTTCCAGAGAGTACATACTTTATAGCATAACTAGCACAGTGAACAGCACTGCGAGGATTTGGAGTGAGACAATGCATATGAGGGCTGATGAACAAGCCTGCTAGGCATATCCTAGAAAACGTTCAAGAGTCAGTCTAATATGGTATGCACAACACATTCAGCATTCCAATTAGCTCAAATTGATGAGATCTAGATTCTGGAGGTGTACAGCAAAGTATTGAATGAACAAGGCAACTTAGCCTTACAAAACTAGACTATTTGGCTATCATGTTCTATATCTCTGTTTTACACTTACTTCTGCTTGACAACTAATGAAGAAAAGAATTTCTTTCTGCTTATACCACCAAACAAAGCTGTTCAAAAATCAAGTGGGCAGGGTGCGCACAGTGTTTACCTAAATTCAGTTAGTCATCTTTGGAATAAGTGTTTATGGCATGCTATCAAGCAGTTAGCGTGTGGCAGGGCTACTTGATCTCTGTTTGAACCTTGACTCATGTAGCGCTCCTCCAGTGTTTATTTACAGAGGCATACCAGCTGCTATGCCTGAAGGCTACCCCAGAGGAAATCAGGGTAAAGTCAATTCCTTTGACATGTGAAATATCACTCCCTTCCAAAGTGTTTCTCACCATTGAAAACATATAATTAGATACATACCTTGTCATTCGAAGGGCACCATAGCGCCGAAAGTAATCCCCAATATGGAGCTTAGTCTAAAATAATAAGAGTATCATTCCATTTGCATGTCATAAGGAAACATGTTTTCACATGCTCTGTGTCCCACAAGTGGCCAGGAAAAGTGGTCTGCAACTTCTTCATATGCAAATTGCCCTTGTTTTGAGTAGTTACAGTGACAAGGAAGTGCCTAATGTTACTGTTAACTATAATATGCATCCATTTTTCTTACTCAGACGAGGCAAGCGTTCCCATGTTTGCTGATGCTTCACGATGGAACTGCATTGAATTGCATCTGCTGATTGCTTCCTGAGCTTTGGCATTGTTTGTGGACCTGCAGGCCAAGGGCAATTCATTACATTCTAATAAAACATGTCACTAATGCTGGCAGAGTTGTTAGTTCTAACAACGTTTTGGCCTCAATTTCCGGACCATTTAACCACAATAGGATTTCTGTCATCACTTGACCTGAGGAAAGCCTAGGAATTCAGACCAAAACCTCATCTACCACAAACAACTCTACCTGTGTCAATGATCTGCAACTCTTTTATTCTCACATAGTTACACCTGCACATGTACAGACGTCTTTACAATTTGAGCAATATCCAACACCCAGCCGACGAAAAGTCTTTCACAACAGTCTCTGCTACATGCATGATCTTTCTGCTAGATCTGAACAAGTATGTGGTTTCTAAACAATGGTTTCATGTGCAACCATGTTGAAGATAGAGTCCTGAAGAAACTTACTGGTAGGCAAGTTGAGCAATTCTGTTCCCTCTTGCCAGCTGGAGGTCCATCTCTGCACGCTCTGAGCTGTTTTCAGAAAGTCACTTTCTAGGCACTCACACAACTCCATCTTCGCTTCATTTTGGTGATCATGGTGACTACCAAAAAAGATAACACCTTTGGCACAGTCGTGTGGTTTCAAAACGGCCTCTAAACAGGACTCAACCGATCTTGGTGTTGAAGTCATTGAACTTGATCCTTTGCCGACAACAAAGAAAAACGAAAGTAGTCAGATATATATCTGAGCTGTGGCTCACCAAATTCACTGAACACAACAGCAGGAAGACCAGTATTTGCAGCACTCACCAAGATAGCAGCCGGAGTCAACTGATATGCGGTCCATTTCTCGATTCTCTCGTGTGGAGGCAGCGCTAGTTCGGCCATCTGTAGTGGCAAGATAGTACACCTGCTGTTCTGATTGTTGAACAATTATTGTCTACTGTGGATGTACATATAGTTGCCCAAAAACCTTGCTGAGCACAACTGCTTTTAAGGGAAAATTTCATACTGCAAAATACTCTCAATAGCAGACTACATGTTATAGAAAACACTTTGGGAAGCAGCAGTGATGCAGCCGGACTGCAATTTCTTGTTCTACTGTAGACATCATTCCAACATCTGTGCTAGAAAATATTGCTGAGCATCAACATTAGCCAGTCTTGGAGAAAGGGCATCACAAACCAGATAATGTGCTTGACAGAAGTTTGGCACTTTATTTATACAATAGTAACAGAATTTCATTTCTCCTCAAGTCTTACAGTTAATGTACATATAATGATCTTCTTGAGTATTCACATCCTTACACACAGAAACATTTACCAAGATAACACCCAGAGTCGAGAGAGATGTGGTCCATTTCTTGAGTATCTCTGGTCAAGGCTGTTCTGGATTGGCGATCTGTAATGGCAGGATAGTAAGAATCTGCTGTCAGCCTTCAGATAGGCTAAGTCATATTAAACTTTTTGGTATTGATATTCACGAAGAGTAGACCTTACACCCCAAACAGAAACTTGTGAGATGTGTGTACATTCTGGCTCATTAACCAAAGTCCAAAACAATGGCTTACATCACTTCACAGTCAGGAATGTGGCATTCACTCTATCATGACTTTATAGGCATGTTAGTGGTACATGTCCACTCCCCTTTAGCTGATTTGACAACAACTACAAACTCCATAGCTTAGCCATTACAATTGAAGTTATAGCTGTGAGTTGTCTAAGAAAACAAAGGAACCTGACATTAATTTCCGTGGGTTTATTAACTCCTTACCACCTAATGATTCTCTTGCTTTAGCCAAGTCAGCTCTCAGTTGATGACAGCCAGAGTCAATATCATGGTAGAATTTTTTGATACCCTCATGGTCACAGGTCTCTCTAGTAGTACTCTCCTCCTGACTGACATTCAATCTAGATGGCTCTAGCTGTCCTAGACCTCGATCAAGTCCAGGATCTTGGCCTGTGGTCAGCAAGAAATTCTCATATCAGTGAACAAATTAATAAATTTGCTGGCTTGCAGTATTACAGATAGAGACTTTTAACAGAAATTGTCTGCCCATATGTGTCTATGGATGTAAGCTACTAGAACACCATTCATACAAGTTTGCAATTTGGCAAAAACTCACCCATTCTTAAAATTGTCTGGTAGTGGTAAGAGCGAAAAAGTGCTTGAATGCCTAGTGAGATTGTCTTCCAGTCTGGATCTTTGCCCTTGGTTCCACTCCCTTTGCCATCTGCAGTGATAATGACAGTAATGGAGTAAGTCAGTCATCAAGTACTTTGGTTTGAAGCTGGTGAGCAATAAGGAAAATGCTGAATGTGAGCAGCTCATTTCAGTTCATCCATTCCTGACTAGTTTATATAAATTTAATAATAATTAATACTAATGCTGCTTCATTGTCAGAACTGATCATCAGCTTCAATCAAGGCATACCAGTAGTAGGTGATATCATTTCATGTTTAGTCTGTTTTTTCCTGACTTTGCAACTCTCCTCTGTTCTTTGCCGTGCATGTTTTCGTGCTGAAGAACAACAGTTTGTTTATCTAGAGTTGATTTTTGGGCATGATGCACATCCTAAACTGATCAGCTGTCTACCAAATCCACCATAAACAGCAATGATGGGCAACCTAATTAGTACTGGTGCTCTCAAATTTCAGTCTCAATATATAATAATTAACTAATGTTATTGCAGGTAAGTCCATTGTTACTTTACCTTCTGAGCCTTTCTTTGTTCTAGACCAGTTCGCAATAAGTTGATGACAGCCAAAATCAGCATCCGGACGATGTTTCTCAGCCCACTCTGCTGTGCATGGGTGTTTTCTTGACCTGTAGCTAACATTCTTGTCCATCTTAACTTGTCTTGGAATAGACCTTGGAGTTTCACATTCACCCAGGTCAGAAGGGATTCCTATTTGAGTCAACAGATGAACACAAATGCTCTGAAATTATTAATATCAAAAATTAAGAGAATGGAAGGCTGTCTGCTTGTCTGTTGGAATAAATGCTAGCAACTACTACCATTGACAGTAACCTCACCTGAACTTAAAATTATTGCGTAAGCATCATGAAGTTCAGTAAGGTTCATCACCTCAAGAGCTGATAAGATCTTGCTTGGGTCTGGCTTGTTACCCTCCACTTGGCGCATGCTCTTCCACTTCAGAAGTAGTGTCCACATGGAGAAGTCATTTTCATCTTTCTCCTTGCTACACAGGACATCTTCAGCTCTGAGGCCCAACAGAAGGCCAAGAATACGCATCTGGAGTGGAGTAATGCATCTGGGGTGCCTCTGGCTGTATCTGTGCAGTCTCAACAGCCCAATATTAATGTCTCTTGATATTTGGTTCTGTTGGTCTGGTAGCCCTGTAATTGAACATGCATGTAGAGATAGTGAGACTGCAATTCACAACACACACGCACTAAATATCGACAAAATTGTTTAAAAAATACTATTGCAGAACTGAGGGAACTGGAGATAAATTTCATAGACCCTTAACAAAAATTGAAACCAGGCTCAGCCATGCCGACACATTCAACAACCACAACAATCATGAAAACAAACTTAACTGAGATGAATTGTCATGAAAGAAGGAATTCATTAGTTAGACTGCAACAATCTGGGCAATTATGCATTCGGTAGGAATTCAACATTTAACACACACATGTAAACCTACTCTGGTATGTCTCAATACGGATGAGGTGTATACGCTTGTCAAGTGGTAGCATCCTGGATTGCTGCTACACTTTCTGGCCAAGGGTTAGTACCGCTCGAAATCTCGAAATATTAACGTTAGTTCCTGTGAAGGGTGCCTGCCCTATAGCTGGCTGAAGTGCACATTTACATATTCAAAGTGGAATGAATTTATAAATTACACAATAGGCATTTGGCAATGTTAGGGGAGGGAGAAGGCAGGATCAACATCTTGTAAAGTGATCTACTTGGGACCGATCGTGATGTAGCGCAAGCCCAGGCTGAATTGAACACACTAAATGTAATATGCTGAAGTTGGGGTTGGATGGGGTTAGTCGTACCTTCAAACAAATAAACGGACTCAGGGGATCATCGACAACAAGGTAAAGCAGCAAACTGTGCTACCCATGTCTGTTAGTCACTCTTCTTATCTGTGTGGCTTTTGATGACCAGTCAAGGATGGCTTTATTCATTGAGGCCATCTTCTAATAATAGGGATAGAGGCCTCCTCATGTGCTGGCATGCATGCCTGTGTGCACAGGATGGTCTTCACGTCACAAGACTTTACAAGTTATACATTTAATCCAGCTTGCTCCAGCCGCTAGTTAATAAGGTGATTATGGCTTATCACATACATACATGCACACAAACAAACAAAATACATACATACAAACATACATACATGCATACATACATACATTTGGCAAGGTTTTGTTCACTCAAACAGCCAAATTCATATAATAGAACACTTTAAAATGAGAAACTAACCAACAGGGCCAAGCAGAAACAACTTGAAAGGATGACAGCGCCATTTTCATTATGGAAACCCACTCTCTTCCTTTTACGTGTACACTAAACCTATCTTTTTCCGCTACACGGAATACTTGTAGCGCGGAGTGACTCACACGTAATACGTGTATACTAAACCTCTCTAGTATCATCTTTCACTCCTGAACACACTTGATCTGCCCCGCAGACTTCTTGGGCGCCCAGCCGTGTTGCGAGACCCATGTACCCATAGCTTTCGCCTCGATCCGCTGGCGGCATTCGCCAATCCCAATGGGTCGCACGCCCGGCTGTTTGTCCAAAGCTATGCATCTACTGCGGCCAGCGAGCAAAGCTCTAGATAGAGGGCCACAGTACGACCTCATTAGCGTGCAAGCGGGTAGACGCGGGAACGGCCTCGCGTAGCTGCCCACTCGCATTACCGAATCATAGGAGGAATGACCGCCACTGGTCAGCATCAGTTCCACTTAGGCTGGGTCCTGCACTCCCTCGAAGGGACTTTTTCAGCAGTCTCAATGTGCGTAGCCGTGATGTCGACATGTTCCAAGGGAGGCAACACTTGGCACTGAGTATTTCTCCAGCAGGACTTTATACACTGTCCTTCCCATCAGCCCGTTTTTGTCGCAGGCTTCGGACTGAGGATCGAGCACTCCATCGCCTCCCTGTTCAGTAAGCTATCGCACCTCAGCACGGACCAGTCCAGGAAGCATAAGGCGATTTAAAGCTCGTTTGACCTGTTCCCTCGACGTGCGGGAACGGCTACATACATACATCTATACATCCATCCACCCATCCATCCATCCATCCATGCATGCATACATACATACATACATACATACATACATACATACATACATACATACATACATACATACATACATACATGCATACATACGTACATGTACATACATACATACAAACGTACATCAAAATTTTATTCAGAAAGTTAGGAAGACCGAAAACTGAAGACCAGACACAATGGCACAAATCAAAAACAAGACAAGAATATTATAAGAACATTATATACATACATACATGTATATTGACTCAAAAACTTGAAACAACATACATACATACATACATACATACATACATACATACATACATACATGTGAAGCAATTTTATTGACACTAGACACGATGCATGACAAAAGAGAAAGACACACAAAATGAATAAAAGAAAATCAGATACAAAATGAAAGATATTTGGAACCAATGAAATTGAAGCCAAACAAAACATTGAACACGAATGCCTTTAAAGAAATGAAACACAATGAGAAGAATTTAAGTAAAAGAAGAACTACAATACAAAACAAGCAAGTATTGTGAAAAAATGACAAACAGGACACTCAAGATGAACCAAGAAAAGAGAAGAAAAAGAAGAGGAGGAAGCAGAAGAAGGAGAAGAAGAAGAAGAAGAAGAAGAAGAAGAAGAAGAAGAAGAAGAAGAAGAAGAAGAAGAAGAAGAA
>JAOWAW010106370.1:0-14424 GCA_028565695.1 Nicola tetela
TTCTCAGTGATGTCTTGGCAATCCTGGTCAGAATGAGCAAGCACTTCCAGGAGCGATACGTTGACTTTTCGTCACTCCAGAGGGCTGTTGCCAACGCAACCACATCTCTGGAGCAGCTGTTTGCAAATCCCATGGCTGGCTCTCACCTCGCTAAGCTGGATCAAACAGTGGCTTTGCTGGATACAAAGCAGGTCACCTTCGTGTACACCGTGGGAAGTGCAGAGAGGGAGCAAGAGACATTCTGCTCCAGCAAAGCTCGGTCCTACATTCACTCCATACTCAACGCCTTGTCCCATCGACTCTCGCACATGGCCATCCTGGATGCCCTTTTGGTGTTCCAGCCAGAGCTCTACCCGCATGATGTGGGCGAGCTGCTAGCTGAGTACGGAAATGACAAGTTGACCACACTACTGGCAGAGGCTGGGACAGACAAGACGAACAGTGAGGGAGAGCTGCACAAAGCGCTCATGAATCCAGTGGAGACTGAAGAGGAGTGGCGTCATTTGAAGTCATTAGTGACCAACACACCAAGTCTGCGCAAGCTGCAACATCCTGCAGATTTCATACGGGAGCTCCACAAGAGCTATGCCTCCAAGCTACCAAACATCCTCCGCCTAGCTGATTGGTGGTTGGCCATAGCAGTTACGTCAGTGGAATGCGAGTGCGACTTCAGCAAGATGAAGCTGATCAAAACGGCCCATCACAACCACCTCAAGAACCGTAACCTGGAAAAGCTCATGTGCCTGTCCCTGGATGGACCATGCATCTGTGGCAAGCTTCCCCTACAACAAAGCGCTGCTGAAGTGGCATCAAGCAACCCCACGGCGGGCAACACCTGGCCCCGTCGTACGTGGAGGTATGGCTCAGGAGAAGTTCGCAACGCGAAGGAGTGCAACGGAGCAGGTGAGAGACAAGGAGGAGAGGGATGGTCTGCTTTGGGAGAAGAAGGAGGAAGAGAGGAGAAAGGTGGAAAAGAAAAAGAAGAAGAAGGTGGAGAAGAAGGAGAGGCAGGGGCAGAAGAAACAAGTGCAGCAGAAGCTTCGCTTTGCTCGTAAAGCAGTTTCACCTGACGGTCCCCCCCCCCGCGCATCGCGCTGTGTAGCCTGTAAAATTGGAGATCCGCGCGTGCTGAGGGTTTGTGGTGCTTGTGATGTGAGGTACCACCACATGTGCCAGACTAGTGATGAGGAGGGCAAGCTGTGCAATGCTTGCTTCGACAGTCGCAGTCGTTACGATCAATGACAATAGTAAAACAGACAAAGCCACAAGGATGGCATGCATTGTGAAACTAAGTTGCTCTCTTTCTCCCTTCTATTTTTCTCTGTCTCACTTTCGGCTCTGAACCTCCTCTCTGTGTGTAAGTGAGTGTGTGTCACTGTGTGTGTGTAAGTGTATGTCAACCGGGTTCTCTGACAGGTTGTAGAAGAAATAGACCTGCCGAAAGCTGACTCCTGGAGAGGAGGGCTGTCATGCTCTTTCCTTGCAAAATGGGTCTAATTTGCTGTTTCAGGCACCTTAAAATTCAATTTTTTCCGGGGGAGTATGCCCCTGGACCCCCTAAATAGCTCGCCCTTCGGGCTCGCGGGTGACCTTAACCTGACATCACAGCCCTGGACGGTCGGGCTGAAATCCTGGCTAAGACACTGTGATCTGACACGTGATCGACTGCACACGCAAACACACACGGCGAGACGCGCTGGAAGTTCATATCATGATCATAGCAGTTTTCCAGCAGCTTTTCATCTGGGCGATATCTATTTACCACCTGTATATGCTCACGTGACTTTACCGACAACGGACAAGCGCGATACAAACAATGTGAATAGGACTCAAAATACAATATTAGGGGGAAACAAGGGCAAGCCGGGCTCAACGTGTACTTTAGAGTACCCCTTCAAGCTTCTCAGCTGAGATTCTGCACACTGTAGGCGGGTGGTGTTAGCTCACGCCCACCAAGCGCGCATCTATAGCGCGCCGTTCATTTCAAAAATAAAATGCCCCAATCTACACGGTGACTCGACCTATTCTATACCATAACTTGACCTATTCAATACCATACCCAGACCAATTCAACAAGTGGCGTCCGCATGGAGCCGTCGTAGGCCATTGGTTTACATATAGCGGATGCCTAATGCCACGCAAAGTCCACATTGAAGCACTCATTCTGGTCAAGCAAGAGCAATCCTCCGTCTCTCCCTAGCTCTCCGACCCCATACATGTACATGTATAGTGGCTACACACCAGACGTGCTGGTGTAGAATTTTTTTGGCGCCAAGATCTCGATGCAGATCATCTCCCGTACATGTAGCTGTAGGCATGGTAGAGCCCCTCCTGCATAGTTGGTAATCACAGCCTGAGATTATGAGACACAGGTCGGTTTATCGAACCGTTGGTTATCAGGTTATTGAATAGGTTGCTGCCGGTTATCGAAGTAAGTTTTATGGAAGTAAGTTAAAGTTTATCGAGTAAGTTTATCGAAGTTGGTTGCACGTATCATCTGATCATGATCATGGTTATCGAATAGTATCGAATTGGCCAGTTATGGTATCGAATAGGTCAGTAATGGTATCGAATGGGTCGAGTCAATGTACAGATAGAGGCACTTTATTTTTGAAATGAACGGCGCGCCATACGCAAACGCGAGCTCATTCGCTAATTCGATTCGGTTGGTCTCCAGCTGCACGTGTAACAACATGCTCAGTACGGGTGAAAAAATAAAATTTTGTAAAATGCAACATTTCAATCGCCATGCCAAATTTTGATTTCCGTACCTGTGTGGATCGGAAATATAAAAATCAGAGTGGCTGAAAAGTGCAACAGTAGATCTACTCAACAACTCTTTAAGTCTCTTTTAAATTAACGCGCGAAAAGGCCACTGTAAATTGTCCATTGAGAAGCTTTAGGTGAAATTGCAGCAGCTGCAGCTGGCGTACTCCGAGTGATTCGGACTGTCATGGCCAGTGGATGTTTGCGAGCCCGTATGTAAAGTGCGAAGACTGAAAAGAAAATCATTTTCAGCAGTTCATTTACGGAAAGCCCTCCAGAGATTCTATCTCAAGCGCGAACAATCGGAAAGCCGGGTACGTTAACTGCAGAAGACAGGTGCTAGTTGTGACTGCATTCTCACACCACGGTCTTTATGTGTTTCAGACGCTTGAATCGTTCGTTCGCTCGCCCGAGCGGCCAGCGCCACCCGCCGGCATCCCTGTGATACGAGACCATCAGTTAGCCTCCAGCGCTCCCAACGTCACTGACACGAACGCCGTCTTGAGCTTCCTGATAAACACCGTAGCCTCTCCTTCCCAGGCTCCTGTGTCGCGTAAGGTAAGTGATACTTCACCGCCACACTCAAATCGCCATCTCCGTAATCCAGTATATAAGATCGAGCTTGAGACAGGAAAATCAGGATACGGCCCAGTTACAGGATTGTGCATCAACTCGTGGCTGTTAAGTATACCGACAACCAGCTTGCCACCAGAGGATTACATGCATGTACATATCTGCAGTCAAAAGAACTCCCGCTCGATACCACATTTGATGTGTCTATGAACAAAACGTATTGTGAGCCAAAGCCCTGGCGATGGCAGCGGTGATTTTCAACATTTGCTAAAGACTATAGAGTGTTTTGACGATCAGTGTCAGACTGCACTCATATTAGAGACGTAATAATTATTATGAATGACACTGCCAGACAGTTCTGGCAGAGAAAACGCAGGGTATGCACGTGAGCTGAGAACTATGGCAGGTGAATGATAAGGCCTGGACAAGAGATTATCTTCTTAGTTGCTCAGGGTTGCCATCGTGCCGAATACGGGTCTAAATTACTAGTACACCCTACTAGTGGGCACACTAACTGCCCAAAACGCAAATGCATGATATAGACCCTCACTCAGCAATGCACACACTGACAATCACTGTTACAGGAAAAAAAACTGAACCCCATTGAGCCCATCTAGGTATGAAATTTTACCCCCAGGAAAGTCTGGGTGGAAGTAATGACTGAGTTGCCATTTACTAACAGGTCTATCAATGGGCGTAGCCAGTAGGTCAGTGGAGTACACTGTGGTAACAATTAACGTGTACAGGTGTGGTGCTGCACTTGTCTAGTTCAATAATTAAGTCTTTCCTGCCTTGGGTGTATTTTGAAGAAGAGATCTGTCAGTCGGATCAACTGTGCAGTTTTAGCTTAATCACTGACTGCTTTGGTGTTCTGAGGCAAGCAGAAGCAACCCTCTGAGAACCAGCAAGGGCTAATGTATACTTTGATTATAATCACTATATTAACCTGCATGGCACAGTTAATTAGTGTGCATAATTTCTATTCAGGAGGTGAAGCTGTCGTTACGGGTTCTAATCTGCTCGGACAGTCAGTTTCTAGTTGAGGCTAGGAGACTTTGCCGGACTGTTACCCAGGGTCTTAAAATAATTGGGGAGGTTTAAAATAATCCAGGGGGCTTCACCTACTTCAGTAGGGTCATGACCTACAGTAGCACCATGTCCATGATAGCATGTAAGGTAGTCAAAAACCATCAATCAGCAAAATTATATTTGCTACTTACCAATGCACAAAAAGATAAATTCGATACTTTTACTTCTGATTACAACATGATCTTGCTGTGTATTGTGCATCACTCATCAACAACATACTCACTGTACCATCAAGCCAGTCATAGCACACTCACTGTACCATCAAGCCAGTGATTACAGAGCCATGCAGATGAAGTCACACTATTGTAGATCTCATTGTCAACCAAATCAGCCGGTGGCTTTGCAACCTTGTGGTAATCGCCTTGAGTGGGTTCGAATGAAGAGACTCTCCACCCCTGCACCAACTGATTGCACCAATATACATCACAGAATTAATGTACTCACCCCCAAGAGACGACAGACATGACAGTATTGGCATACCTAGGGGCTACCCATGCACAACTGGCTGAGGCTTTGATATTTGGCCAAAAAAAATGAGAGCGAGGAAGTGAGGCAGAGAGAGCACAGGACAGCGTCCCTTCCGGATTGATCGACATAAATGCATGGGTGCAGTAGTCTGAGGCAATTGCACTTGGATGAGTTACCAGTATTGGGCAAGGAGTGAGAGACTCCCAGACTATGTTGGAGTAGGCGTGCCTGCAGATATAGGTAACTCAGTTGTGAGCTAATGCAGTGAGATAGCCCTTTGCTTTATTGATGATAAATGGCAAATCATAAATGTACGTTATGAACGTAGAATTGAGAAAAGACAAGAAACTGGGGAGAAGAAGGTGGGAAAAAAATCCTTGCAAGCTACATGAGTGTGCAAGATAGCTGTCAAATAGGAGCATGTGTAGTTACCATCAGTGTGGTGGTTTAAGTGTGTGCATGTCCAGATACGGTGACCGATATGCAATACATCACCCAATATCAGTATGTGGTGGCAGCACAAGAGGGCAAGGGGCAGTTCCCCTAATTTTCATGTTGGAGGGGCAACGCGTACGCCCCTCCGAGCTCGAAAGAGATAAAAACATCACAGACTACTGCACTGTAGTATAATATTATGCATCTGCGATGTGTGCGTTAGTGTACCTTATACTCACGATACTTATAACAATTATGGTTCAACTAGAATTATCGTGTACGTGAATCAGAATTTATGGTTGAAATAAATACACTGAATATTCAAAATGCTATTTGTTTTGCGCTGGAAACAAATAATTCCTTTTGAAACGGATATTCGAGCTCATATTTTCAGCATTCACATCCTGTAGCAGTGCAGTGCGCAGCTGGTAGATCTAGCCTGCGGCTGCGTGTTTTGGCACAGACGGCCGGTGTCAGTCATCTTCTTAGGCCGCATGTATCCACCACCCACGCTTGCCTCAGTGCGCAAAGCACGCACATACCTCATAGGAACTGCACATACTGGTAGATAATTGTTAGTTGTTACATCGACAATGTTGACCCAATATTGAAATTGAACACCTGCACACTGCAGAAAGCTGCTGGGCCCATTGTCCATACATGTACATCCAAGGTCAAGAGCAGGAGGACAAATTGTCCGTGTGTCGTTACTTTCCATGTTCAGTCGTTCAAGATATTGTCTGGTCCTTCTTAGACGTTTTTTTTTGGAAAGGAATCATTTGATCATTTCAATGGATGATAGTTCCATGTCTTGTTCACCGCCAGTTTCAACGGACGCCGCTACAGGTGAAAACAACCCAGCAGTTTCTGCTCCACCTACTCTAGCACTGGCGAGTGCCAAGGCTCTGACAAAAGCATTCCAGAAATTGTTTAGGTCAGCAGTTTGGCAATACTTTCGCCAAGGCAAAGGTTTTGCGAAATGCATGCTCTGCGAGACCAAGCTGAAATACAACGGTTTCCTTCACCCTCCATGTCATGTTACTCTTCTTTGCAACAAGCAGCTTCCAGCGGAGGGATTACTGCTTCTGGATGGCATGGTGGGCAATCTCTGATTGAGGGATTTAGAATAGAATATTCGTTATTTGTTTGACGAGAAAAGTGTTCATTCATTCCTATTTAGAAGATTCATTTCAGCCCTATGCATGATACGGTGCGTTAGCATCGTACGATCGCAGCTGTACTGTACTGATGATCTTTGGTCTAGCCAGATTCTACACTTTGCCATTACTAGTGATAAATATTCAAAGCAGTGATGATGACAGTGATGGAGATGATAGTGGTTCAGATGTGCTTTCAGACATTGATGTTTGTTGTTTATATCCTGATTTTCAAGATTTTTGTACAAATCCTGGAGAATGTTGTGATGTTTCATGCTACCAAAAATTATTTGTTTATGTGGGGTGTTCACAAAGATATTTACGTAAATAGCGCTGCATTCTATTTTGAAATGGACTATGGTATTGTAAGTGTTCATCACATCACAGTCTGTCCCTGAATACTTTGTGTGTACAAATTTTCAAAGGCGTACAAAATAAGAGCTCTCACTGTCTCTCCCTCTCTCTCTCTCTGTCTTTCCATATTTTTCTCTCTGTCTGTCTGTCTGTCTGCCTGCATGTTTTTTCTATCTCTTTCACTTTTCTGCTATTTCTGCACACGTTTCTCCTTGTCAGAATTAAGTAATACATTTCTCACTTTCCAATTGGAAATGGAGTAAAGGTCTGTTGGTGAAAGTGATTGCTCTGAATTGACTGTGCAATCTCTCTTATCTTTGTTTAGTCTGCTCACTGAAAGCTGAGTTCTAGATGGCTGTAATAAGCATTAACGATGAAGAGCTCCGTGGTATCGCTTCAGATTGTGCATTCAATCATGAAGAGCTCGAGGACTTTGCCACACACCTTCTCGGGGACAAGTTAAAAGCACAGGCATTCCTCAACAATTTTGATGCTCGTGTACATGCGCTGGGACACCAAACGAGGAGGGTCATTGAAGAATGGTAAGCTAAGACTCAGTGATTATCATGGTGACTGCCAAAAGCAATGTAGATAAGCTGATCTAGCTAAAAAAAATTGTTTTGGTGTTAGTTGACTTGAAAAAGTGAGAACAGTTAATTTAACTTACTTGATTCTTTAAGATTAAACTGTATTGTCTCATACCAGTATCATCTTGCCAAATCAACTCTCTTGTCACCATATGGGTTTGGTTTTACACCTTTCAGTTGATACCATATAATAAAATTAGGGGTGAAATGTTTATACAGGATAATTGCTTATTGTTCGTTAATGGGAAGTATCGGATATCGCTAAGAGTCCTTAACAATCTAACAATATATTTGTTCTGGGTACAAGGGCTTCATGAAGCAATGACATGTTGCGTTGTACATGTCACATACATAAAAAAAGTTTTTGTTGTGCAATCTTCGCTGCAACAGCAACCCAGCAAAGACATTGACCTTGAAAAATCTTTGCGTGTGTGGGAAGGTGAGCTTTGTCTAATTTCACCTCAGCATGATGTCTGGAGGCAGTGGAAAGGCCACCAAACTCTTCTACCAGAAGCGTTCATCCGTGTAGAGATACTTCAACGATCTTGGCGCAAAAGCTCAATGTGTTTTGCGCTTCAAGGAGTATGTACACCAGGGGCGGCACATCCAACTTAATCCTGGATATAACTACAATAAGTGGTGCAACAGCTGTTGTGGTTGTCATTGTGAACTTTGGCAAAACACTAATACTATTCATTTAACAGATAGTCTGTTTGTTTAGGAAAGTGGATATCTGTTAAGCCAAATTTCAGTATTGTTTCAGCCCTAAATAAAATATACTATGAGAAAAAATGAGGAGAATACTCACCACCATGCTGTGATTTTCCATAAAACCTGGACAAACTTACACGTTTTTCATTCTTT
This sequence comes from Nicola tetela, assembly GCA_028565695.1. Taxonomy (NCBI): domain Eukaryota; kingdom Metazoa; phylum Porifera; class Calcarea; order Clathrinida; family Clathrinidae; genus Nicola; species Nicola tetela. Next base: position 8,294 of record JAOWAW010106370.1, read on the forward strand.
TGCAGGCTAGGTCGAGCTCCAGAGTCTGAAGGTTGTACCCGCAAGAGAGCAGACTTGAAAAAAGCCCTCGAAGCTGCAAGGAGAGCCTATGTTATAGTCAAGTATAAACCATACCTTGATGCCGGTAATTGGGTGGATTGTGTTGATTAGTGTATACATGTATTTGTTGTACATGTACAAAGATGCCATAGAATGTCTTGTGTATACATGTATTGTAAGCACAACATATGAATGTGAGAAAGAGAGGGAAGAAGCATATAAAGAAAGGAAGGGGAGGAAATGGTTGCCAAAATGTTCTGATCAGTAGTTTCAAGTTTATCTTATTTTTCTTAGTGAATAGTTTGGTGCATTTGTTCATGCTTATTCATTTTCCGCTCTTTTACAGTTGCAGCGATCAGATTTTGAAGTTTGTTTTTCCTTAGACTCTCTTTGTGAACATTTACTTTTCAGCCTAGTTATGTCTCCCAGTGTTCTTCGTCCCTACATTGTAGTTAGAGTAGATAACAATCAACCAATGCTAGAAGGTGTTTAGCTTTCTAGAGGCTCAGGTTACCCGGTCAGCATGCCCTCTCTCAGTGACAACACCAGCTACTGAAGTGACAGGTAGTTATCAGCACTGAGTGAAGCAGTGTCGCTATTCTCATGCTTGCCAGCATGTAGATTTAGCATGTATGCTAGTATGTATGCAAGTGAACAAGTAAGTGTAGTGTATGACTGTCGGGGTGTGAGGTTATTTCTCGTCTGGTGAGAACTTCACTGTCTTGCAATGGGGTTAGCTGGGGCAGCATGAAAAGCTGGCATCTAGGATTTCTACTTTGTAATTTTTATAGAGCAATTTGAGTGTGATTATTTGTTCTGGAGTCACGGACAGGAAGAATATTGATCCATACACTTGAGCAGTTGAGCAGCTGGATGTGACGACATACTCTGTGTCAGCCATGGTGCCACTCTGGATGTGACGACATACTCTGTGTCAGCCATGGTGCCACTCTGGATGTGGCGACATACTCTGTGTCAGCCATGGTGCCACTCTGGATGTGGCGACATACTCTGTGTCAGCCATGGTGCCACTCTGGATGTGGCGACATACTCTGTGTCAGCCATGGTGCCACTCTGGATGTGGCGACATACTCTGTGTCAGCCATGGTGCCACTCTGGATGTGGCGACATACTCTGTGTCAGCCATGGTGCCACTCTGGATGTGGCGACATACTCTGTGTCAGCCATGGTGCCATGCAATTTGATCGGGAAACTAACACTAGCAAACAGCTACCAATTAGGAACCCACAAGCAACTGGTTTTTCAGATGACTTCAGTAGCCCACACAATCCCACATACATACACAAAGCCACATACACATGCACTCACACACTGGCACACAGACTCATGTACAATAAACACTATAGAAGGCCTGTTCAGTCCTTATGGGTCTGACAAGAGCTATAATAGGTTAGGTGTATGCTAGTACACATGTGGAACAATATGAGTACATTTCAAAGCTGTGTTTCACGTCATGTTTGCATTTGTTTGAGCTCAAGACCAGATTGGGCAAGCCTATTGTCAAACTCTAACCAACTGCCACATTCAGAATACTGCAAAATGTTCTAATTAACATAGAGGGCTGGTTTGCATCCCCTTGAATTCTTTCAAGAGTTGGTGCTCTAAAAAGGGTGATTTCTAAAAGTATTTTCAAGAAGGAAAATACTGTGCACAATTCACATCTATAAATTGGCCACCAGTATGGTGGATTTGGCTTCATGCTAAAACTGCCATTGAATATTTTCAGGTCTTGTGAGATTGGAGGAGGCAGTGGATCTGCAATATGCAGAGCGTGGAGGCACAACCCTGTACACAGCTGCAGCTGGTGAATATCTATATAGAATCTTAGTGCATTTTTGTTCCCTTATTCTGTACTGTGTGTATACGATGTCTCTACATATACTAGTATATTTGTCATATTATTGCTGGTTTGAGGGTTATTAAGGTGCAATATGTTAGCATACTAACAATGCCACTACATTCTTTGTAGGCTATTAGCCATGCAAATGAGGAAGCTGCTCTGCATGTTATTTTCAGTTGAGCTCCATGGTAGAGGGTCGACAAAGATCTAGCATCTTGCACTGAAAGAATTCCAGATGCAGCTATGATTACAAGTTTGCTCCCTCACCATGAATTGCGGTGTATATGTGATCCATGGTTGTTTCAATAGTACTAGTATATTCTACAGGATTTTCAGAAATCAGTACATCCTTCTACACGAGGCATGCAAACAGTACAGTGGCAGTGGCTCTAGGGAAGATATTGTCGCAAAAAATGACTGAGTTACAGAATTTCAAACAGCACATTTGTGAAATCAAACATTGTAGAGTGGCTCTGCCAGTGAATAGAAAGGGTATCCATTCCTCCGCTGCTCTTGAATAGCACTCTTGTGGAGCATAGGGGACTGAAACAACATGGAATGCTGACATCTAAGATTAACCAATCATTTTCTCATTTAACCCCAGCTTGGAGCACGCAGTGGACTCAAACCTGTGGTGACCTAGCACCTAGCTGAATGAAAATCATGATCTGAACTCCTCGGCCAATCTGCTAGTTCAGAAAAACTGGCTTTGTGGCTAGCTTAGTGACTTCCATTCGAGATGATCCGATATCCACTGCACAAAACACACTACAAAGTGATTGCAGGGCTGTAGGCTGCATCCACAACAGGCTGAGCTAGGCCCAGGATTTATTGTAATAAATTTCAATAGTACCATTCAAGCCAGGAGAATGTGTTGTGCTGGGAGAGTGGGCTGGGAGAGACACTCCACATGGGTGGCAATTTGACACCAACCCAAGGCACCTGCACTACACTACTGTATGTGTACTACGTGCATAAAGTAGATCAATTGTACATGTGCATGCCGATGAAGCACTGTCAGTGCAGTGTAGTGAAAACAAAATCCGCGGTATGTGGTACGGCTGACCATGATGGCCTACTAGTGCAGTATATGTACATTTTAGGAGTTTTCTGCCGAGTACATGTACATTTAAATCATACAGTTTACTGGACAAATCAAATTGCCTAGCCCAGTACGTACAAACTAGGAAACTGCGCAATGAGACTTCTGCACCCTATGTTATGACGAAAATAAATGTACTAAGGAGTTCCTCAGATAACGTGTAATTGAGGGAGCATACCATTCATTTGAAATAGGCGTCCATCGGAACTTCTGAAAAGTACATGTCACTGACGGCAACATACTAATGAGGGTAAACTGTAGTTTATACACTTAAATTTTACCGTGTGGAAATGTGAGGAAACAGTGAGGTTAATGTGACGAATTGGGACGTGTGTGGAATTCATGTGAGGAAAAAAGCATTTTACGAATTCCACACATTGGAAATTGTGAGGAAGTTTTGGCCAGAGTTCTTCCTGTTTGATACAATGTATGGAATTTGTGAGGAAATTGTACATGGCGAAATCCTTACATTGGAGAAAGTGAGGAAGGCAATGAAAACTGTAAGGAAATGTTTTTTGTACAGCAGAGAATGTGAGGGACAAAAACAACAGGTGTAAGGAATTTTATTCCGTATGATGGAAAAAGTAAGGAAATGAAATAACCCCAAGATCCCGTTGACTTCTAATTAGGAAAATTTAATCTTCACGCTAGAAATGTAAGGAAATAACGTGCACAATGTAGGGAAAGATAATCCTTACATATTCCTTACAATGTGTTTTGTGTGGACACAACATCATAGTACTAGTACATACAGCACATACATATACATACATTAGGGAACACATTGCTTAGTAACGCATTGTCACATCTTGTACGGTTTTGACACCTATAGTAAAATGCATTCACACTCTTAACACAATAGTATAAGTATCTCTAGCTTTCTGTACTCCCTTGTCTTCCTTATGACTGATGAAGCCAGAGGAATTTCTGGTGAAACATCTTGTGAAGAAAAGTTTCTTATGACTGGTGTGCTGGAAAATCCTCTTCATGTTTTGACTACCCAGTCGGGTTCTCTCAAGTCCGATGATCTCTGTTTGCTGTTTTCTGTCCATTTTTTACACTCTCTGTTTCTTCCTCTGCCTCTTTCCCCAAATCCTTTTTGCTGTCTGTGCTATCTCTCCCTTTCCATCCCCTCTTCCATTCTCACATCGGTCTCTTGACTCTTTTGCACACGCCTTCTTTCTCCCTCCAGTCTTATTCAAGCTTCCTCCCACACACTCCCTGTCTTCAATTGTCTGTCTGTCACTCTCTCAAACTTACCCACACTTGCCCTCAATGTCTGACACAAGCACCAACCTACCCTTTTTCTTTCTCTCAAACTCTCTCTGACGCATGCCCTTTCCCAACCAACTTTGTTTGACTGTCTTTCCTTTTCTTTCTCTTTCCGACAATTCTCTTTCCCTCTTAGTCCATAGCTCTTTATTCGTTCTTTCTCCTGACCATCTTGCCACCTGTTCCCATCCTAATTTCTTTGTTAATCTGAAGTAATAAACCGAAATGTTGCAGCCATTAATCAGTAAACCAGCTCAGCTAACAGGAACAGACTGAACTAAATGTTCACTCAATTTACATTCACTGGCTTTGACTGATCATAGAGGACAGTGCATCACTTTCTGGTTTGCTTGTGTATATAGAGTGTCTATCTCTTTCCATGCTTTGGTGTCACATTTGCTGTTCAGTTCCAGTTGCTTGTTTTGGTTGTTCCAGGAGCTGTTCAGGGAACAAACAGAAAGCATAGTGATGCCAAAGAGAACAGTTCTGCACGAAGACTGCAATTAGGTGAGTATGTTTAGGACAGACATTCATTGTGGCTGTAATGAATAGTGTAATTGCATTAAGAGAAACTGAAAATGTCCAAATCTTTTCTCTTCTTTTTTATCTTTGAACATGTGGAAATTACAGGGAGGGGTTTGGGAGTGTCAAAACAGCAATAATTTTATAGGATGAGATTGAGTTATGCAGTAGATCAGACTTTTATATGTATACAATGCTCAGTATACAATCTTACAGTGACCCAGCCTTTTATTGTTTGATCATTGGTCAGTTAAGTTGGTTGTCATTAAACATAATATTATTTTTGAAAGAGCTGTCACTACAGACTCCAACTTGTCCCAATGTTTTGTGCTTGGGCATCTGTGGCCCTATTGGCCACAAAAAAGCATTCTGGATGCACATGTGGCTGTACTTACAATCATGTGGTGTTTTCTGTATTCTGTAAAGTGTGCAGCTAGTCTAATCATGTTAAAAACCGGTAACATTAGTTTAGTTTCTTGTCGTTTTCAATGCTGTTTGCAGCTAAGCCGTTTGGCGAAACAGCTGAGCAGTGGAAAAAGCACAAGCTGAAGGATATGAGGGAGTACGGTCTTTTCACTGAAATAGCTGAGCCAGGGCTATCATTTGCAAGTGAGTGGAGACGTATCCTTGAATGTCTGCCCAGTGTGAAAGAAGACGGCTGCACAACGGGGAAACGTGCATACGTTCGTCCTGACAATGTGGCAAGCAACATACGGACTTTTGTTGTTCAACAAGGCAGTCTAAACATTGCCTCTGAGTGCTTAAGTAGAGTGCTTAGTGATTACGTGGATGCTGATGACGGTGGGCACGCCACCGTTGGTCATCTCTGGGATGTGCTTGCCAAGCTTTATCTTGGTGGAGCTGCTGAGGAGTTTTTCAGGAAGTTCTTCAATGAGTTGAACCAATATCAGTAGTGATCAACGATTTCTGTTAGAATTTTTCATGACTATTGAAGAGAGCAAGACTCTCTCTGTCTTTCTTTCTTTCTTTCTTTCTTTCTTTCTTCTTCTTCTTCTTCTTCTTCTTCTTCTTCTTCTTCTTCTGTCTTTTCTTCCTTTTTACTTAGGATCATTTTTTCTCGAAGTCTCTATTAAGCAAACAAAATGGCTGCAGGCTACTTTTGACATGAGCACAGTGTTCTCATGTTTTGCTTGTATATAAAATTTTTTATGAAGATCACTGTACATGTATATATTGCTGTTTTATGAGGACCCCATAATTATAGATAGTTTGTTGTTTGAAGGTTTCTTAATTTTCCGTGTATGCATTGTGTGCACCACAGTATGCTATATGCATCCATTTGACACACTGTGTATATTGTCATAGTCAAACTAC
>JAOWAW010106381.1:0-14423 GCA_028565695.1 Nicola tetela
GATAGATAGATAGATAGATAGATAGATAGATAGATAGATAGATAGATAGATAGATAGATAAATAGATAGATAGATAAGTTGAGAGAGAGAGAGAGAAAGAGAGACAAAGAGAGAGAGGGGGAGAAAGGAAGAGAGAGAGGGAGATTCTGTGTGTGAGAGAGAGAAAGGAAGAGAGAGAGAGAGAGAGAGAGAGAGGGAGATTCTGTGTGTGTGAGAGAGAAAGAGATGGAGAGAGGGGAGTTGAAGAAAAGATAGAATGGCGTCTGTACTGTGAATCGAAAGCAATGTTCATCGTAATCTTACGACAAGACACGGTACAGTATTGTTGTTTTCGCAAGCTTTGCTACTTGGGCCACACGCGAAGTTTTGTTTTACAGTACAGTTACTAAATTTTTGTATAGCCGTCGCGCTTGTGTCCAGGTCTTGCATACGTAATCTACGTACTAGAAGTCGATAAACCGATGAGGCCAGATCACCCACCGCACGTGACCTACTATTGTAGCACGTGCACCGTGTCATCGATAAACTATATAGCTAGTTATGTGTATCGCGATGTTCTGGGCCACATCCTCGCCCAGCGCATGCAGGCTGCGCAGCGCCACGCCGAGGAGTCGGATTTGATCGAAGCCTCGAATCGAAGATCCCTTACACCCACTTATCTGGTGGGCGCCACTCGGCCTCGGAGGCCCTGCTTCCGTAGATTGAGTACTACTAGTGAGCTTGAATTGTAGTCGAGGCAAAGTTTTACCTCAGCTGCATGTGGCGCAGGTACTTGTGCAGTTCTCTTACCTGGTTAATCTTGGCGGGTCTGAATACCGCGGCACAAAAAATTTTCCACATCGTTATTCGCAAAGCGTCTCGCAAAGCTGTGGCCGTGTTGCAGCTCTGTTATGGCACCACATGATATAATCGGTAGTAATCATGACGGAGCATTATCAAGAGGAGTAGGAATGTCGCGGACTAATGCAAGCAAGTGCTATCGGTATTAATTAAAGCGAATCTGCCACGGGGAAGCATGCGCGCCTCTGGCTACAAAATGCGTGTTATGCATGTACAGTGCATACGAAGCACGTGTTACAACTAATCCTACAACACTCAGCGACAACTAGCTTAGTTGATTTCCTCAACGGCTGGGAGAGAGAGAGAGAGAGAGAGAGAGAGAGAGAGAGAGAGAGAGTGAGAGAGAGAGAGAGCTCATCTTACCACTGTCGTCATGGCGTTTTTGCAGAAGGTCTTCAGGCGAAATGACGGCTACTCGCCACCTGCGGCAGCGACCGAAAGCGACCTGTACACAAAGGGCTATAGGATCGTCGTGACGTATCTTGGCTACGAGGACTTACCCAATTTCACACAGAGCTCTGCCTCTGACCAAGCCAGACCCATCGTCGATCGATTCTTTCTAAACCATGACGAGCTGACGAAGAACGGGCCCATGGTAGCGACAGTCACAGCAACAGCTTTTCAGCTCGCGAAAGAATCAAGCGGCGAGAGGTTAGCACACGTAAAATTATACAGGATAGCCCACATTGGCACCAGCGCAGAGCATCGAACGGCATTTTGGATGATAGAAAGAGCCCAGGATGGATCTGGTGTTTCGTGTCATGTCTTCAAGTGCAAGACACCTGAAGCAGCTTCTGCCTTGACTGCTGTCACAGCTAAGGCTTTTCAAAACGCTTTCAAGACGTGGGACAGCAAACGAGCTAAATCAACGGTACCCGCAAACGCCGAGTCCGCGGTAGCGGACACAAGCGCAGATAGATCCACCTCAGACGAAAGCAGTGGGAATGAGGGTTCTGTGAGCGATCTGACGGGCTTTTTTGATGCTGAAAGGAAGAAGTCAGAAACTGAAGAGGCGGTGTTTGCACGTCGTATGAGCAAGAGCTCACGACCGGATCTCATCCTGGACGTCACCCAATCCAAGGTGGCGGGCGACGCTCTCCGTCTGTCGTTCGGTGATTTTCTCAAATTCGTTCAATCAGTGGAAGAGGAAGACGATCCGACTGACTGAGGTCTTTACCATACAAACCGCTGTTGTAAACTGCTGCTGATTGCAGTTCTTGCTCGCTGATCACGACATGCCAGATGCTGTAGGATTATACTAGGATATATACTGTACTCACGCATTGCCTCCTGATTTCCTTTATTTGTGCTTGCCATATGTCGTGTGGTCGTTTGGAATATTAGTCAGTTTAACGCAAGTGCAAAAATAAAACGATTTCAGTGTTGCAGCACCGATTCATGATTTTCTTTGTGTCATTTGAACATTCTCTTCCTTAGATCCTCGTTTTCCTCGCCCCCTCCTCCTCCTCCTACTTCCCTCCTCGAGACACGAGCCCCTGCCCCTCCTCTTTGTTGACGCCTTTATCCCCAGCCAGCTCTTTTCTCACCCTAATCAAAACCAGCAGATCTTTACACTTTTCTAGTTTAGACATTGAACAGCACTATTGCAGTACCATATTCTCAGCGCCTATATATACCATCACACAGAATACTCTCTAGTCACTCTCCTTCGTAATCTGCAAGGAGTTTAGTCAGTTTCTTGTCGTATCTGAAACACGCATCTCAACTTGATACAAGTATACGTAAAAATAACCTTTCCTGAGAGTGGGGGGGGTATGGTGTATGCTACATTTCTGGTCATTTATTGAGCAACAACGTGGAAAGGAACTCCCTCTTTGAAGCTTTCAGAAGAAAGTCATCTATATCCAACAATGAATGATGAAGTCTTTATCGAGAGTTAATTATATATAATGACCCATTCAATGTATGGGGGATAATGGCGGCCCTAGCCAACATACACAAAACTCGCAACTAATCTTCTTTCTTGCTTATCTCTGCAAAACGCTATTCAATCTACAAGCTGGACCTTCGCCACGCATGAGAAAGCTAGGGTCAACCTTTAATCAGAGTCGAAAAAAGAACGAGAGAGAAAGTAAACCTTCGTCTCAGCAGTGATCAGTGATACCGCGCGAACTCACTTCGCGAAAGCATTGAAAGGAATTAAGAGATTCCTTCTTACTCCAAGCCTCTAAAGTCTCTTCTGAAGCATCTTCCGAGTCCTCAAATTTGGAGCATTTTATCGCACCCGCCGGTTGCTTGATGACTACGCAAGTCGGCTTTTCCTTCAGTCTGTGCTTATCAGTGACATCGACTATTGTTGCCTCGTTTTTTTCTATGGGAGTAAGCGCTAATGCTCGAATGAAACTTGAAGTACTCGAAAGAAGAGCTGTAAGAATTTGTATTGGGGCCAAACCCAGAGACTCATGTGATCAACTTTATAAAAAACTTGGAATTCTTAAAACAGAGGTGGCTCCTGAAAATTCTAATTTCAACCTATAAAGCGATGAATGGAATAAGCCCTCTCCCAGTTCAAACACTGGGGGAAATGCAACATTATTGTCACATGACGAGGAGGTCTACTCATAGTATGCTCCATTTGCAGCTCGCCAAGTTGGTCGCCGGGAATAAGAGTTCTTCTTTCCGTGCTGTAATCTTGTAGAACTCTCTGCCAACCTCTGTCCGGGACGCAAAAACATTATCTGCCGGAATTCAAAAAATGTTTATCTTTCAACATTGACTTGTAAAACTTGCATTTTCACCATTGCCGGAATGAACTTGTGTCATGCTTTTTCTTGTGATGTCTTATCATGATGGTATTTTTTGTTACCTCTTGGCTGCCTTTGAAGTAGATTTTTAATCGATAATCGATCTGTTGGCTTTGCCAAGTAAAATGAAAACACAACCACCACGTATGGAATCAAACACAAGTACGAGAGCGAGATCGCAGGTAATGCGATCGAGCCCGGCCGAGGATGACTGTAATGATTCCATTTCTGAAATGCACTGCAACAACTGAACAGTTGATATGTTGACATGCACTGCAACAGTGTAATGATTCCATTTCTGAAATGTACTGCAACAACTAAGCAGTTGATATGTTGACATGTACTGCAACAGTGTAATGATTCCATTTCTGAAATGCACTGCAACAACTGAACAGTTGATATGTTGACATGCACTGCAACAGTGTACAAGATTCCATTTCCGACATGCTATGCGTGCAACAGTTGCACAGTCGATATGTTGGCGCTGCTGGTAGGCCTTTACCAATTCTGCTAGTTTTTTTTTCGCATAATTTGCTTTTCGCAATGCCAAAAAGTGACTGTTTTTTGCTTTTTTCGGCTAACATGTCCCCAAATTTTGCTCATTTGTGCTCACTGAAATCAGCATTATTGGGCATCGGTATTTCACACATATTCTGCTTGAAACAACACACGGATAACACATGGAAGGTCCCGGAGTAGTGTCTAGTAAGTTACATGCCACATGGCATATTCCAACATATGGTCACTGCACAATGTGTGTGGTAAGCGCACGGCTACGAGTAGACTGTTGAAGCAAGGATTGATAATGCATGGAAGGAGTTTAGTAGTAGTTATGCACTCATCATGTCAATTTATGATATGGTACAGCACGGTGCATGTAGCAAGTAGACATAGAGTTAACGTTACATTATGGGACAGACCGTCGATTTATTCTCAGCACCAGTGAACATTTCAATACAATCTTCCAAAACTCCATCCTGCTGATCGCGGAAGCAGGCTTTCAGCATGCTAAAAGCTCTCTCCAAGACAGCTGAAGGTGGTTGGATGGGATTTCAGCTTGACCAGGAATCTCGGATTTTGCGAATTTCTGCTGAGAAGCCTGAATTTTGCGATCCTTTTTAAAATGCGCATAATATGCGAAAAATTCTGCCGGCCGAATTGGTAAAGGTCTAGCAGCTGGCATATTTCACACGAGCATCTGGTACAGTATGACTAGAGTGAAAGAGAAACAGCCTTGAACTTGAAGGGAGCACTGCAACAAGCCTTGAAGGACGGTGAAAAAAGTCCGGTTTGTTCAGACTTACGAGATGAAAGTGGATTCGCCAAACTGCACACCGGACATGTTTATTGTTTTGCTGCGGTGCTGACCGTTCAGGTGCAGAAACGGTTATTTGGGAGATCTATATGGAGAGGACGACCACAATTGCTGTCGTGACTAACACGCAGCTAACACCTTAATTTGGGTTGCTAGGCAATACGCCATTTTATGTACATGTGTCTTTCGTCTTGAGAGACGGATTTGGAAGATTGGCTGCAGCTGGTCTGACTGATGGAGGGAGTGCGGGATATCTCTTTGACCTCATCTCATAACATGGCGCTGCGATAAACGAATCCTACTTCATCATGTCTGGCCAAATTCGTCAGAAACTCGGGCCAACGAAAGCCCGTCTGGAGAAATATTTGGCCGAAGGACGTCAATGGCTTTCTTCTTGCGGCTCTCCTCCTGGGACAACCCAGGGACATGATCATTGGTGCTGACTATTTATGGCACCTCCAGGCTCCTCCCCAGGAACGCTTACTTCTGCCTTAATTCTGGTTTATTCTTACTGACATCTCGTCTTGGCTACATTTTGACTGCTTCTTGCGAAAACTTGAGTCGTGATGTCACATCTGATATCCAGTCTTCTGTCTCAGTTGAACATTGAGTGGTTAACTCGGTCCTTCGTGGAACTCCTCTCTCTGCTCGGCTTGATGACTTCTTCACACTTGACTCTCTTGGAATCACTGATTCAGCGCAGCCGTCTGACGATGACATTGCACTTGCCATCTACAACGCACTCTTCAATATGATGAGGCATCCTGTCGTTATGCTGTGGCTTTCCCATGGAAAATGGATGCACCGAACTTACCTGTGAACTTTGGTGTTGCTTATACGCGAATGAAGTCCCTCTCAAAGCGTTTCACTGCTGATTCAGAACTCCTGAAGATGTACGATGACGTCATCCTGCAAAAAGTTGCTAATGGTATTATCAAGAAGGTTACTCCTACCTCTGTTGAAGGCCCCTGTCAGCATTATCTTCCCCACTGATCAACCTGTTCTGACCCCATCAAAGGCGACTACCAAACCATGGGTGATGTACAATGCTTCATCCAAGCGTACAAAGACAGATGCCAGCCTAAATGATTGCCTGTTGCATGGACCTGTTCTTCTACCTGCTTTGTGCGGAGTTTTACTAAGATTTCGAACGTTTCCCATTGCCATTTTGGGAGACACTGAGAGAGCTATTTTACAAGTGTCAGTTCAGCCTTCAAACCGTGGCATCACTTGTTTTCTTTGGTACAAGGACGTCAAACAGCCTTTGCATGTGGCTGTGGCAACTTCCACACTTACCGGTTTTGTCGTGTTCCATTTGGGCTAATCTGCAGTTCATTTCTTCTTCAAGCCACTATTTAGCAACACTTCAAGCGTTATGATGAGCCCATGTCTGTGAAAATTGCAGACAACATCTATGTGCACAATGTCTCACTTGGCTCAACTACTGTTTCTGAAGCTGTTAATCTGTAGACTGCCTCGAAGAAGATATTTGCTGATGTAAGTATGAATTCACGAGAGTGGTTGTCCAACAGTCCAGGTTTTCTCCGACACCTTCCACAACATGATGTGGCTTTGACTACTGTTGTCAAAGTGCTTGGCTTAATTTGGAACACCACCTAGAGACACATTGGAAATCACAAGTCCTAATGCTCACTCCTTTTGTGCTGTCAACACAAAATGACAAGCTTTGCAGTGCATTTGTGCAATCTTCGATCCTCTAGGACTGGTAAACCCAGCTATTTTCTTTGGCAAGCTGTTCATTTAAACCATGTGGCAGAGCCAGCTCGCATGGGATGAACCATTTCCTCCCACTCTTCAACAACAGTGGCAGGACATCGCCAACCAACTTGCAGATTTGTGTAAGATCATGATGCCTCGTCTCATCACTGCCAAGTTGCCTGTGGCCTACCAACTATTTACATTCTGATGCTTCCACCAAGATGTGTGCTGCTGCAACTTACCTCCATACCTTCACTTCTGCTGGGGTACATGTTGATCTCATTTTTTCCAAGATGCATTTAGCTTCTACTGCTAAGAGTTCTCCAAACAAGGTGTTCTCCAACTCCCAATTCCTCGATTGGAACTTCTCGCAGTGTTGATTGGTATCCAAGCTCACAACTTCATTGGGCAATACCTTCAGCTTTCTTTCTTTACAACGATGGTTATTCACTGATTCCACATGTGTTCTGCATTGGCTTCATACTACGAAGGAGCTACCACGATTTATCCACAACAGAGTACGTGCACTCACTGAGCAAAAGGGTGATGTCTCCTTCCATCATGTTTGCAGCACTGATAACCCAACCGACCTAGCTACGAGAGGATTACCACCAACAGAGTTAAAGGCTTCTTCTCTATGGTGGCATGGCCCTTCCTGGCTGCAAGATCCACCTCGCAGCTGGCCTGATTCTCATGCACTGATCAATGCCCAAGACAACTCAATGGCGCCTCGTCTGTCACAACCTCCTTTACACGTTGCTAATGCCTGTTCTGTTTCTGTTAAGCAGTCTACACCATACATCAATATCAACAGGTACTTGTCCCTGACATGCTTACTTCGAGTCACAACTTATGTCTTGAAAGCGATCAAGCTTTTGCTTTGGAAACGACTTCCAGGTTGTGTTTGGCAACATCACCTTTGTCTTTTGCGACAGTTAAACCAGATCAGCATTACACCTGAGATCATAGCCGTCGACCTCAACATATCTCATCTCTTCTGGGAATGTATAGTCCAACGGCAGAACTTTTCTGATGTCCTTATGAGCAACCTAAATAAAAAACAACCTCACGGCCTCCGGAAACAACCGGGTTTGATTATCGACTCTAATGGCCTTCTTCGTTGTGATGGTCAACTTGTACATGCATCTCTGCCACCTCATGCCAAACAGCCTGTTCTTCTTCCTCGTGAGTCAGACTTCACTCATCTGGTTGTTATGGATGTTCACACTACTCTTTTTCCTGTTGGTGTATCTCACACGCTGAACAATGTTTGTCTCTGATACTGGATTCTTCAGGGTCGTGCTGCAGTTTGTCAAATATTGCCCACCTGCTGCATCTGCCGCTGACTTGAAGGTCATCCATATGCCACTCCTCATGCACCCCCACTATCTGCTGAGCATGTGACTTGAGCTGAACCATTTCAGTTCACTGGCTTGGATTATCTAGATCTCGGCCCACTGTATGTGGGAGAACAATGTGACAATTCTCTGGTGAAGATGTGGAAATGTCTCTTTACATGCTTGGTGATTCATGCTGTCCATTTGGAATGTGTCTGCAATATGACTGCTGTTTCCTTCATGCAATGTCTTCGCCGTTTCGCCGCTCGTCAAGGTGTGCCATCGCAAATCCTGTCAGACAATGCACCACACTTACGTCTAGCTAATGAGACACTCCAAGAATGGCAACAAGTAACTCATGATCCATCAGTGCAGACCTACTGCGCTACAACTGGCATTACATGGAAATTCAGTGTTGTTCATGCCCCCTGGCAAGGTGGTGCCTATGAATGCTTAGTCAGATTGGTCAAGTGCTGTCTTCATAAAACCTTGGGTTGCTCCCTTCTCGAGCTCTCACACGATCAGATGGAAACTCTTGTTACTGGGGTGAAAGCAACCATCAACATATGACTGCTGACGTATGTTTACGCAGACGAAGGCTCAGGCCAAGCCCTCACTCCAGCCAATCTCATGCTACATGGTCGACCTTTATCTTTTACTTTAGCCACCCCTACAAGTGACCAAGATGATAACTATTGACCACATCTTCCGACTTCAGTAGAGCAACTTCTCAACCTTTGGAAAAAAGGACAACGCCTCCTGAATCAGTTTTGGAGCACTTGGCACAAGGAGTATAGGTACTTGCTAAGTTTGCACAAGCACTTTCCCTCTACCCCATCACACACCCACCGTACTGTTCCTGTCACTCCACAAGTTAGTGACATTGTTCTTCTGCGTGCCGACGATCTTCCTCGTGGATGTTGGAAATTGGCCATGGTTCTTGAGCTCCCTGACAGCTTTGACAGTCATCATTGCTCTGCCACTGTCCGCACACCTCACAGATAAGAACTTGAACGCCCATTGGCACACCTTTACCCATTGAAGCTTGGATATATGCAGCGTTCTGTCAATCAACCGCTGAAAACCGATGCACCAACACCACTCAAACCACATGACCGCCCTCAGTGTTTAGCAGCGGATGCAGCACCTGCTTGTTTACTGGCATGACTAACTTAAGATTTCATTTGACTTTACTCCTTGTGCTCTCTCTTTTTTTGTCTTTTGCTTTTTTTCTCACCCTTTTCAGCCTTGTGCTCCCCGGGAGTGCCATGCCTGTCAGCCTGTGCTTATGAACTTTTATTAATCGCTATTTTTTCCTTGTCCGCCGAGAGTGCCGTGACTAACACGCAGCTAACACCTTAGTTTGGGTTGCTAGGCAATATGCCATTTTATGCTGAAAGAAGAGCACATGTGTCTTTCGTCTTGAGAGACGGGTTTGGAAAATGGTCTGACTGATGGAGGGAGTGCGGGATATCTCTTTAACCTCATCTCATAACAAAGGCGCTTTTGTCCCTTCAGCTGCAGTCTGTGCTAACGACGAAGACTTCTCGGCTGCTACCACTACAAAGATTCTCCATGTCGAGTATCTATGCCATTTGCGTCCCATGTTCTAGATCTTCCGATTGAACTTGACAATGACCTATCGTTCCCATTCTCGCTGTCTCCGACATCGATACGTCAGATTGTTAACTCAAAGTTCCGATGTCGTTCGCAGAACGCTCAGACTGAACATGTACCGTACATATAGAATGACAGTGTTTTCCTTGTGTCTTGTCCATTGTTGGCCGTTTGGACAGAGAAATACCGCGCCTAAAAAGTGGACTTCGATAGCTAGAGCAATTGGTACCCGCCTAGGCGGGCTTCGATCGAGAAATTGAGGCCCGCCAGCCTGCTACGGGTAATTTAAATAAATATAAGGCTAGTCACAATCTGATTGGCCATTTCCTGGGAAACTATCACGCGACGTGCCAGAGCTAACAATCTGTGCAGGCGCTAAGTGCATTGCTTGAGATCTGGTCGTGCCCGCATCAAGTGCAGCGCCGATCGCGAGCTGTCGAGGCAGTGAAGACACTTACGCGTAACTTCGTAACTTCGTCGAGATCCGCCATTCGATCTCGCTCGAGGGCTAGGGCCACTCGGAGGTCTTGCGTTACATTGAGAACTGTTGGGGCCTGGGTTTGTGGTAGACTAAGTCGAGGCACCATGTGCTGGAGCGCAGTTGAGGTGCAAGCGCTCAGGCGTTCAGTTCTCCTTTGTGTTGATCTTGGCCATGCCTGTTGTGTACATGTCCTGCCACACGAAAATATAGCTCCGGATATTTTCAATCTACTCGTCAAATGCTCGCAAGGGAGAGCAAGGCGGGCGAAGGTGCCTGTTACTACGCTAGTAGCTGTATGCGTCCGCTGGTCTGTTGGCTTTTATAACATTATAATAAAAGTCACTTTACGTTTTCTGTTCAACTCGTTCAAAGTATGTCGCGAAGTGTAGTGTGCGGTTTGCAGTTACTGCAGGCGCAAGCCGTCTAGCACGTTTTTAAACACGCTGACGTCCGCTTCCCAGTGATCGTTGGGATCCAGGCTGTGAAGGTAACAATACATTAATGTGCATAAGTGCTACAGCCTAGGTGGAGATTTACTGTCATGAACAATCACTAGCAGCCAGTTGGATAATTTCCTCGACGAGAGTTCGCTGATGCGAAGTTATTGGTCGTCTTCGAATTCCCTGACCAGCTGCTGTCATGCCGTTTCTGCAAAGCCTTCTTCAGACGAAACGACGGCAACTCGCCACCTGCGGCAGCGACCGAAAGTGACATCAATACATCTACAAAGGACTATCGGATCGTCGTGACGTATCTTGGCTACGATACCCGAGGAGATACCCGATTTCACATAGAGTTCTGCCCGCGGACAAGCCAGACCCATCGTGGAGCGTTTCTTCCTCGGTGATAGGCAGACGAGGAACAGGCCCCTGATAGCGATTGTCACGGCTACAGCTTTTCAACTCGCAAAAGCACTCAGCGGTGAGAGCGTAGTGCACGTTAAATTTTACGGAATAGCGTACGTTGGCACTATTGTGGAGCATCCAACAGCGTTTTGGATGCTTCAGACATCTAAGGACGGATCTAGTGTTTCGTTTCATGTCTTCCAGTGTGAGACACCTGAAGCAGCTTCTGCCTTGACGGCTGTCACGGCTAAGGCTTTTCAAAACGTTTTTAAGGCGCGGGACAATAGACAAGCTAAACTTACGGTAACTGCAAACGCCGAGTTCGTGGCAGTGTCGGACGCAAGCGCTAGCGCAGAGAAAACCTCTGCTAATGTCAGCAGCGAGGATACAGACTCTATTAGCGATCCAATTGGCATTGGTGAGAGGAATAAGGCAGAAACTGAAGAGGCGGTGTTTACGCGGCCTGCGAGCAAACGCTCACGACAGGGAACTCATCCTTTGATGACGACATCACCCAGGCAGGCGACGCTCTGCGTCTGTCGTTCGGTGATTTTCTCAAATTCGTCCAATGAGTGGAAGAGGATGAAGGTCAATTCTTTGCCTTGCAAACCGGTGATGTAAACTCATTTCGTTTCTTACGTTATCACGCGCGCTGGTCCCCACACGCAGGTGCGTATACTCGTAGGAGCAATAGGTTGCCACCTGCCAGGCTATTCCGTACACATTGAGCTATGTTTATTATGAATACTCCAGCCGTTTTGTCTGTTAGTTGCAGTGCAAGTGCAACACTGAAGAAGATTTCTTTGCTACAGCAGCTGTTGTTGATATTCTTTTTCCTTTGAACATTCGCCTATAGTTCTTCTCATCCTCTTAGTGCTTCTGCGGTCCTGTCCTCCTTTTCCTGAGTCATTGGTAGCCTTTAATTCCTTCCTCACCCTGATCAAAGGTAGCAGATTTTTACAATTTTGCGTTTCCTTTGGACCTTGATGAGCACTATGGCCGGCATGGCGATAGTGATTCTCAGCGCCTATGTGCGATCTCATGAGAACTTTTCTGGCCAATTTCTTAAGTGCTACCTTCCTTCCCTTATTCTAACGCAAACAGGCTAAAGAACACAAAACTCGACAATCGAAGTGTTAATTAACACCCCATAGCTCGATTGTCGAGTTTTGTGTTTATTTGTTGGAATATAAGGGAAGTAACTTAGCAACTCAGAATTTTGTGTGTATGTGCGTGCGTTTGTGTGTGTGTGTGTGTGTGTGTGTGTGTGTGTGTGTGTGTGTGTGTGTGTGTGTGTGTGTGTGTGTGTGTGTTTATAGTTTGACCTGTTATGTTCCTGTAAGTTTGACCTGATGAAGAGCAGTATAATCTGCCCGAACTGTTGTAGAAAAAAAGCTCTGGTCCGTTAAAAGAAGTTGCATTTGTCTGGGATGATAACCTAGGGCCAAGAATTTCGTGATCAGTCTCTTGTATATCACAGGGGATCACAATTTGGCAATTTTCTCGTCATGTCTGAACAGGTGCGTATTAGAGGATACCTGTTCAGATATGAAAACACTTGCGCGAGCAGGCGCCTATTACGAGTCCTACTCCTGGATATCATATCAGGCTGCTGGCACCTTAATAATCAAAGACCAGAGGGAAGTTGTAATTGCTTCTAGGCATGGCAACCACTCCCGGAGAATGCACTTGAGAGAGACTCATTAACTCTTTGGAGATGACCAAGGACTCACCATGTTTAACTGTTCCACAAGCTCTCCAAGTTAGATCTCCACCCGCATGGTCCACGCGTGACTGGCCACTGGGGAAGCGCCTGGCATGCGCATGCACATGTGGCTAGCTCGAGTGATTTAATATGAAGTGCCAGGCGATTGCTCGATCTTGAAAAGCGGCCAACTGTTCAAACTGATTACGCAAAATCGTCGCAGTGTCCTATTGTACTATCCTTTTTGTGCTATGTTTTTGCCACGACTGAGCTTCGGACAGTAATTTTAAGGCAGTGGGCAAATTTGCTTTTATTAGCTATTGGCACTGTCAAAATATGCTAATTTTGCTTTTTTCATAGGAATATAGAAAGAAGGATCAGCAAATGTCAATAAAATAAGTAAGATCATAGACAATTCCTCTTAGAAGCTGTGGTGGTTCTTAGTGGCTCTTCAAACAGGCTGACTGAAGTTATTAAAACTTCTAAGCGCTTTGTCAAAGCACTTCTTCCTCCATGGGGCTGCATCCGTCACGGACGTTGAGGCCGTCAAGAAAAGGTTTTCCAGCGCAGTACGTTGACAGCTCATTAGCGTGTTGCCAAGCCGCTCAGGTCACAGTTTCTTTGGTTTGAATAGCTTTTCAAGTGAATTACACGAAAGTTGCCATCCTTGTTGAGCCAAGCAAGAAGGCCAGAGCACTCTTGTCTTCAGTGTCGCTGCCTGCAACATCCTCACATGCTTCAGTAGGGACTGCAGCCCTTGCTGCTGGCACTTTCACTTCCATCTGCAAATGCTCCCACACAGCAGCTTTATCCCCTTCAGTGAGAAAATTGAGCTTCTTGAATCAAGGATCCAATGCAGAAGCAAGCCATGCTAGCTTGGACATACCATCTTCTGGGAAACGAGCAGAAAAGTTTTCCGCAATACTGCACTTCATGCGTTTCACTGCGGGGCTGTCGTCATCGCAAGGCTTCAAGTGATCTTGCAAAAAGGCCGTGCAAGATGGGCTGCACACATGATATGGACGGGTTGCACCCCATGCTCAGTACAGTGGTTGCAACCTGCAGTGGCTTCAGCACTTTGACAACGTCTTTTGCAAGATCCCATTGTGTTCCAGTCAGCTTCAAGTGGGTTGTCGCTGATTCTGCTTCCAGGACAGTGGAGACTGCGGTCTGCTGGCTGACAAGGCACTCCAGCATGAGGTAGGTGGAGTTCCAACTTGTGGCAACGTCCTGTATCAGGTTCAGCTTTTTCTTACCCTGCTGCTCCTGCACTTTGTGGAGCTTGCCGTAAGCCATGGCAGAGTGGCTGAAATGGCCAACCATCCGCCTTGCGATTGAAACCATCTTAGCAATGGCGGAGTCTGACAGCCCCTGCTTGACGGCAAGCCGCAGAGTGTGGCCAACACATGGTTGATGATCCCAACCTTGCTGGGTGCGGAGTTGACTTGCCGCAAGAATACAGTTTGCAACATTGTCGTGAACAACTGCGCCGACCTTTCCAATTATTTTGAACGACTGCGCAATCTCCGTCAGCCTGTTTGCAATGTTGACAGCCGTGTGGCTTTCGTTCATTTCCTCAGACGCAAGCGTTAGGGAGCGCATTTCCCATCCGTTGTCGATGAGGTGGCAAGTTACAGCAATAAAGCCTTGAGTAGCGATGGATGTCCACATGTCTGTTGTTATCGCAACGCCATGTACGTCGGGTGAATCCAACAGAGTGACCGCCTTCTGCGTCAACTCGTCCCTCTTTGCTTCTAAACGCGCTGTGATAGACTTTCGAGTTGGTATCATGTAGGATG
>JAOWAW010106392.1:4204-14422 GCA_028565695.1 Nicola tetela
CTCAAGCATTGAGACTGATGACTGACGAATGCAGTTTAGTCGTATTGCGAACACTTGGGAAACTGCCTCTTTGAACCGATACTCACGCGCGTTAAAACGTTATCGATTGGGCCCGAAGCAGCTATCAACGTACGGTACAGTATTTTATATAAGGCCTAAGTATGATTTTCTCACTTATCACCGGTTGGTAGTGCACACGAACCTGATGAGGCGACCTAGCTCCTAGCCGAACGAAAATCGCGCTTGCTGCAGGTTTGATTGAGTAGGTTGTGCGCTCCCAGCCGGTGAAGAGCGAGTAAAATGATTTGCTATGCCCCTCCCGGCTTGATTGATTTTCTCACGTATATATGGCGGTGATCGACTGATGATTTAACGACAGCAATACACTCTTTCCAAACTGCAGCTGCAGCCCGATGAATGTACCAGTGCATCATCCAACAGGTCACTTTACACTCAGGGATTGATTCAGGGCGCTCTGACAGTACTTTTGTCGCTGATTCGTCTCTCTCGCCATTCTCAATTCTTTTACAATGCGTGTGATATACTTGCTGTTGTGAAGACAAGTCGTGGTTGTTGGTGAGAGTAGCCTATTGGATGGACCTTATAATAATTAGTATTACCCGCCACCACGGATTAAAACCTGAAAACGACGCCTTTGGCTAAACTTACAAAATTAGTTCAGAACACGTCTGCAGCTGTGAGGTATTCGCAACAGTTGAAACACATAGTCGTCTGAATTTCGGGAACATATTTCAACGGTATGTCGGCCGAATTAGAGATTTCACTACCGTAAGGCTTTCCCATGATGTTGATGTTGTTGCAATTTTATTGAAGGCCGTGCAGTCACAGATACAAGAAGCACGTGTAACTCTGTCCATTATCAATATGTACATAATACTGGTATCTTTGAATAAAAGCTGCTTTCAAGGAATGCTACCAGAATGACATCTTTCAATCTTTCATAATTATCGCACTGGAAAGCTTTTCTTTCGCGCAATTTTTCTCATCAGACCAGTCGAATGTTAACGGGACTAGCGGGATTCGTATCAAATATGTACAATTACTCGATCCAGGTTGGGCACTGCATCTCGGACAGGGTGACTGAGCAGAGAGCCGATATAGAATCCTTCTCAGTTTCTATGCAGACCGGTCGACTACTCGTAGTCTGCTAACGCGCGTTAACATCTACCTGCCTGTACGATGGCTATAGGCGTTACTGCTTTTTCCCACGCGTTTCTGGGTTTTTCACTTTATTTGGTCATCAAACGTTGAGCTAGTGTGTGATGTGGAATCTCACCTCGTTGACCAGGAATCACTAGAAGAGACGTCAGATTTGCGAGCTCATGTCAAGTGGCAACAGCTGGGGACAGATATCGGCCGGGGACTATGTGCGTACCATGACGATTATAGGTGATGTCACTACATTTACATATACCACAAAATTACGAATAATATAAAAATACATGTACATGAATAAAAAAAAACAACAAAAAAATATGCATACTATACAAGCTAGGCCCATGACGTCATATGACGTGTACCACTACAAATGCACATGTATAAGAGTACACTCGCATTATGATGTGTACCGATGAGCTCATGTCGCTCAAATGTACATGACAGATACACGTCAATTAATTCAGTAAAACAAGAGGTCGGTCGACACGGCAAGTATATTTCCGCTTTGCGAACAAACTACGCGTTCTGTCAGTCGGGCTAGTTAGCTACATCGTCTGATCAATGGACTCCAAATACTCAAGCTTATTTTCAGCCATTCTGGCTCTGCAGTCTGTTGCTGCTATCCTTCCTATATGACTGACATCAACCGATCTTACTTTGGCAGACGGAAACTGCTAGCTCCGTGATTGTCGTTACAAGGCACATGGGTTCCGTTCTTCGGTTGCTGTTACTAAAGCTAGCTCAGGGCTCCAACGGGCCAGAGATTGTTTCTTCCAGGAAAGTGGCTTTGTCAGGCGTGGTCCAGTATTCTGATATTCTCCGCCGTAGCCCTTGTGCAAGCATTAGTTTGGATAGCCTGCCGTTCAGGGATAACTTTACAACTAACTAAAGCCGCACATTTGCCAGGGGAAATACCGGAACAGAACGTGCTTTTTCTTCCATGACCAAAAGAAATCACACGATCGATATGCAGTTATGTGAGCCTCGATCTACGCAAAACCTCGGCCAACCACGAGAATTAATCAAAGGTCGTAACTGCATGGCTGACCCTCAAGAACTAAAACAATCGCTTTGAAAGTCACTTTCGTGTGCTCCTCATGACAGTGGCTGTCATCGACAGCCAATACGCCCTGTCGACCACGCTGTTGTTTTTGAGATATGGAGACAGTGACATGTATCAGTTCCAGTTTCACTTGTTTATTCAGTGAGCGAGAAAACGAAAAATGTACATGTATAAGCGGTGGAGGCGGCCGTAGTGTTGGTCCCTGGAGAGGCTGAGCTGCCCCTAGGTGTGGTTACCAATATTTCAGTTCCTTTTGCCCTGGAATATCCTGATTACCGATCAGAGAAGGTATGGTCTACAGCTAACATTACACCTCAAGCTGGTCGCCATTAATGAATTATCTCCTCGCCATTTAATTAACAGTGACGCTCTAAGTGTCTTTTCAAGTAGTCGCCTTCGACACTGGCTTCAATTAGACCTTGTGACGTAGGCGAGCTGGCTTGTGAGAGCTCCAGTCCTTTGCCTGGAGGACAAGAACCATGACGAGGCCGCTCTAACATCTGAAGTGGACATCTTGGACACAGAGCTATAGCAGGAAGCATATCTGCACGGGCACTATAAGCTATCCGTCTTGGAATTTTACACAAGATGTAATCAGCTCTACTACAGCATGTCATCACACTCATAGCTGGAGCTGTTTATATTTATAGTCAATATCATTACCAAACCGTTCGTGGCCCACAGCAGAATAGGTCAAAGTTTCTGTAGCAGGAACGAGACGTTCGCCGTTAACTTCATAAATCCTTCTATCGAAGCAGAGGTCAGGCTTCGTATACGTGAAAAGGCTAGCACACCACTCAATGGAGCTGAATGAAAGGGCAGCCCCAACAGTGTTATCTCAAAGAAATCTCCCTCCTCTTGGCGACCGTCGCGGAGGTCTGGCACGCGCGAAAAAAGCAAGTCGACTGGCTTCGTTGGGTTAAGACTTGCATGTGGTGTGATGCATTGGGAAAAGCCCGAGCGAAATATGATTCGTCACCCGAGGTCACTCCTCCACAGCACTGGGCAACATCCACTGAGTACGTGCGTGGCTGTCAATACCATTCCTATCCGCTGTGCTGGCCGTAGCCTTTGTTAGACCTATACAAGTTTCTAGAAGCTCTGTGTGTTGCGTTTAGAGTGAATGTTTCGTTTGAAAGCTAATCGAATAGGAACACTGACATTATTCTGCGGCACTCGACATCGTTACGCCAGCAGTTCTGCACAAATTGAATGGCGTTGTACATGTTTCTCCTGATCATTTTAAGCAGTCTAAGGCTGCAGCTGATACACAACTGGAAGCATGGATCGACTGGTTAAGGGCATTGAGCGCGATCACGCTAAGGCCTAGGTTGCATTTGTACAGGTTGCCGTCTTTACACAAGCCTTAGAAGTTACAGGTAGAGCACGTTTGATATCTACTATCGAGAGATTTGCAGCCAGGCATCAGGGACCCCCTACTGACGCAGCCATATTGTGCTTTGTCGTTACCCATCGCTGCAAGCTGCGTCCTATGTCTGAAGCTGCCTAGCCATGACTGACCAGCTCGCGCCACGCTCGCGCGAAGTACAACAAGTTGCTAACCTGCGCCCAACTCTCGCCCTCTGGAACGTCCAAATGAGGTAAGGATGATATGCTTACAGTCACTGCTTGGCTGCTCGCCTGAATAGCGTGCGCGTCTATTTTTATCTGCGGCCATCGTGAATCTTGTACTTACGCTCAGATGCGTTGGACGGGATTCATTCAGCTCCGGCCACCTCTGGCCAGCTCTGACCAGCATGGCAGGTGGCTGCGAGTTGGGGGCGTTTGGCCATGGAGGGCTCCATCGGTGACCAAGTGCTTCATGTCGATCGCGCTCCATTGCGCACTCTAGTCAACGTACTGACGGCACAAGTTGTCTGATAGTCGTTCTGCGTCGCCAGGTTGCGAAGTCGCTCTTCTGTCACGCGCTTGCTATCTTTACAGACGCCAGTGATAAGATTAATATCCTCCTGCGCGACGTTAGCGCAAATTTCTGAAACCATCGCGTTGAAGCCACCTGCACATCTTGGCGAGGACGTGAAGAAAGCTCGCCTTTTTCAGTTTCAGTGTATCAACGTGTTCTTTTCGCCGCGTGAGGAAGAGGGCGTTCGGAGATTTGTCCTCTTCGTGGCTCGTTGAGCTTCAGATCGGTGAGGGTAAGGTGCACTGATACTCCCTTTTTGTTCGACTTTGAGCATATGCGTAGCTTATGTACTGTGATGTGAGTTTTGGCACTTTTGCAAACGCGAGCGTAATGAAAGTGAAGTCTGTAGCTGCGAGTTTTGAATTTGCGTGTATTGTAGCTCGTTTTTAACAATACCGATCGGAGTTATTGTCACTCACTCGGTCGGAGCTCTTCGCACAGAATAAAGGTTTAGCCGGTGGCGAAACCGACACGCCGGGCCTATCGTTTCGCGTTTTCTGTCATTCAGACCATTGACTTTAGCGGCTAACGCGAGTACGCCGTGGTTGATCCCTCCGAGGGCTACAGTTCTGTAGTACACTTACAATAAGCCTTCAGTTGTTGGGACTTACTGGCTAATAAATGAGCTCCCGCCCCCCTATTAGGCGCGCTCTCCGTCCAACGGGTTGTAAAAACATTCATCTCAAAGGCCCTACTTCAGACTCTTCACACCCTTAGTGGTTGTTGCTTGTAGCCGGAAACGCCAGAAAAGGCTGGAACAATAGAGGTCTGTAATTGGCTGAATGCAAGACAGTCGGTGTTTATCGGCAAACGCGCATTCGGGGGCCAAGCCCGTTAATAGTTCTTTCCCCTCATTCGCAACGCTTACATCCTGGTTTGCCCTTTTTCAAATCGAAGAATGCGGGCGGGCTTTTTCCTCCGATCTAGTGACTTAGCTCCAGGCGTGTTGATCAACAGGAACAACCTTCCTAAATACCTCGTCCTTTGCGAACACGTGTTCCTCTCGATGATGCTTTTGTGTGTCAGGGCGTGTGCACTTCTGTCTAGGGATTCGATCGAGATCAGGGTCCTAGGTTAATGATTACCTCCATAACCAGGCTGACCGATTATGATGGACCATTGACCCTCAAACGTGAAACCTGATTGGTGACTTGCTCTGAGCGAAACTGCGTGGGGAGTGTGAATGGCGAGCAATAGACTCAGCATCAGTTGATGTTTTCGTACGTTTTATTAGAACTGATTTGACGGCTAATTGGCTAGCAATCTGTCGTGCAAACACGCCCCGCGCTTTGTCCTCAGCTGTCAACGGAGTCCTGCCGTTACCCTCGTAGCTGTCTGAAATACGTTCTTCTTGGAAGCCGTCAGGACTTCGCTTGCATCCACAGAAATCGTTTTGAACGTTACCGATAATTTTGCGTCAAAAGTGCAGAAATTTCGGGTAATAATAAACGGTCGACGTCATTCCCCAAGTTTCTCTTCGTCATGTCTACAGTTAACGTGCTCTCAGCGCCAATATTGCTCAGTTGTGCAAAATGGTAAGGTTTTCAGAGTTCGAGGATCTCGTTCCGAGATCTGGTCACCCACGCAAGGCGTGACCACGCGAGGATTTGATCGCGCCTGATGTCAGGTCTAGACGATAGCGCGCTAATCGGGTGAGACCACGTCTCTTCTTTCTTGGAGCCCTTTGCTAAGTAGATTTTGGCGCTCGTCTTGAGCAAAAACAATGAAGGACCTTGGCCCGCTGCATGCGACGAAACGTGACCCCTCTGGAACAGCGCCTCAAGTAGCTATTAGCCATGCCCTGGCTTTTGCGTTCTCATAAACCATGATAACATGCATTACTGGATTTCTAGCCTCTAGGGACGGCCTTCTTTGCACATATCAGTGCTACGTATCAGTATGACGGCGATATGTGCGCGATCACCTCGGTAGCATGAATTGGACGAAAATATGATGTTGTCTGGAGTTCTAAAACAGTGACTCACGTGCACACAGCACGCGCTCTGCTAAATGCAGCCATGCCAAGGCGCGCGTGATTGCGCGATATCGGTCTTGACCAGGGTCACTTCTGGCCACGCGTGGCACGTGAACCGCTCTCAATAATGGAACAAAGGACCGCCCCTTGGGTTGAGCAGATAATAACGGTTTGCCGAAGAATAAACGAAGTCACTTCAAACGGAACAGCAGAGGGAGGATTTACTTGCATAACGTGAGCTACAGGGACCATCGTCGAGCTAGTTTTCCTTTTTAATCCCTTCGTTTCAAGTCCGTATGCGTGTTCACAACATTCGACAGGCTTGTATTGGTGAGTTCTCGTTGGCCATTGTGCTACTGACTATTAGGATCTACGCGATCTGTTCTGTGCTGCGTTGAACTGTCAGGCTCTTTTACGTAATTCGCTATGTTACTGCACGTTTGCTCCGGTGAAGTTCTGTCATCACGCTTAGCGAATCGAATTACTTTTACTTTATTCAATTCAATGCTGCGACTTTAACTAAATACTGCTCTGTCAAAGTTTCCATTGCTGTAAGCAAAATCCCAAAACGCGGTGCTATCTCTGAAGGGATCCGGAAGTAGTACCTTGGAGTTAGTGCACTCTCTCTTTATTTCTTCCTGCCTCTCCTTCTCGTTCTCCCTCTTTCATATTCTCTGCTTGCCTGGATCACACGTGCGCTTGAGACGTAGAGGAGCATAGCAGTGGATTTCTCAAGTGCATTGGCAATGTTTTAATACTTTTCCGCACAATAAACGTCGATCTACCCGCAGCAGAAGGCTTCCCAGTTTAAACCGGCAATTTGTGGCCTCCGCCGGGTAAAGACCGACAAAGCTCGCCAACGTCTTAGCTTTATTCGTAACACATGGAGGGAAATAGACGTTGTACATATGTGTAGCTAACCACCTGCGAGTAAGTGTGTACCTCATTTGAATCCCTCCCCATCCTAACACGTGAATGTAATGCGCTGGTCTGTTCTTTTGAAAATTTAGAAGCGTGAACGGCGCAAACCACCGTTGTTAAGCAGAGGTCAATACCGTACATTGACAACCTGTCTAAGTTAGAAAAATAATTTGTAATGTAGTTCTGGGTGGCCATAGATCTCTACTGTGTTGCGATGTTGTGGCTGAGCTAAACTAGCAACAGAATACTTCCCTTATATTCACGTCTCTCTCTCTCTCTCTCATTTTCTCCCTCTCTGTCTCTCATCTCCAGTATGAAGAGTGAAATGGTTGCTGGCGCAGCGCTGACGTTCGAGCAGCTATCTGAAGACTCAGCCCCGGCTATGGCCAGCGCAACTGCTGTCTACGCTCCGCATATTCCAGCCATTCATCGTCCTTTCGATCCACCGCAATGCAGCTCCTCCGCCACACTGACCGCGCATGCTCAAACGTTAACCCTGCCTGACACCATGACAACCCTACAGCCTCTCCCCGTACCGACGTGCAGTCCGTCAAGCGCAGTCACACCCCTTCCCGCTCCCCAACCTGCCACAACAGGGCAGTTCTATCAAATGTCGCAACCAGCTGTTCGCCACTCGGCCTGGCAGCCCCAGGCGTGGCCAGCACACACGCCAATGAACTGTTCACCGGCAGCTACGGCCACTCCAACGAGTCCGTACGTTTATCCACAACCTCCGATGGCAACTCTTCCCACGACACCTACCTGTTATGACACTTTACCTACATGTCAGCGATTTGTCGACCCAACCGCTGGTGCATTTGCAGGCAGTCTGCCCACGGTTTACAGTCTTCCCATGCAGGCTGCGCACGCGCAAAAGATGTCCGTCAAGGACTACCGCATGGACGGCACGCCCATACAGAAAGTGAAAGGAGACGGGCGCAAGTGTCGAAAAGTGTACGGCATGGAGAACAGAGCAAGATGGTGCACGCAATGCCGATGGAAGAAGGCCTGTGTTCGTTTTGTCGACTGAGAGGAACCCCGCGTATCGTCGTGTCATGCGCAAATGATTCTGCCTCTTTGACTTGTCTTTATCGATGGACAGCACAATATTTTTTGTCCTGAGCACTTTTGCGCTAGCGTTAATTGCCATTAGCACAACCGTGGATGACGTTCAGTAAACTACGCTTGTTCTGCAGTTCGAGTTCTGAAGTATATTCTAATATTTTACCATTTTTTGGAACTCTATACATAATGTCTGGTGCGGACATTGGCCGCCATATCATCAAGTTAACTGGAAGTTCTTCTAGCGTTGTTCCTGCAGGGTAAATAGGCCGCCATTTTTCTATCACAGTCTAACTAAATTAGTATCGATCATGCATCATAAGTAGTATAGCATATTCGGCATAATTGATGACGAAAATTATATTACAGAAAAACAGAGTTGCTCCGTTCACCCAACTCGGGTAGAGCGAGCTGCAGAAAAAGCGAAAAAGCAAGCAGATGTTCTACAGGGTAGATTGTATAGGTGCTATGGCTTACAGAAGAAAAAGCAAAGGAAAATGAAAATTCAACGTGCATGCATCTTCGACAACCCGCTGATCGTCAGGGCAGCTGTACAATGAGGAGCAAAAAATGAGAAAAGACAAAAGTATGGTAGAAAGGGAAGCCTACCGGGAGTGCAAAAGGAAGAGAGGACGCCGCCCCTAATTGATCCTGTAAGTGTTGTAATAAAAAGGAATTAAGTTAATCAGAGGAGGGACGTTGAGGTGCCAACGAGCCAGGTACTAGTGGGGTCAAACGAAAACAGAAGATGGAGTGGGAAGAGAGAACTCGTGTAGCGAGACCTGATAGGGCAGAGCGACGGCATTTAGCTAAGAGAGAGGGAAGATTTGGATATAGAGCAATAGAGCCAAGAGTGTTGAGGTTTGGCTCATGATCATTAGAGACGAACCCACAGACACCAACTTCAAGTGAGTAGAACTTCTTGGAGAATAAGAGAAAGAACGTAAGTCAGAAACCTGATCGAGAGGCATAACGGTTAGATTTCCCAGTATGTGCAGCGTCGATGTTAGTTTTGAACTGAACCGTCAGCTCAAGTGAGATAAGGTTACGGTTGTGGATATAAAATAAGTTAAGAACGAGGTCAGGATGTTCAGAGGTGAAGAGGGATGCTAGATGCACATGGAGAACGAAATTGGGGAAAAGAGAATGAAACTACTTTTTACAACTCACCCTCATACTGCTGAAGACGACAGGATACTTTCTTAGAGACGGAAGGATGACTAAAATTGTAGAATGTCAACAAAAATTTGAGGGGGGACCTTGCGGATCATGCCAAAGTGTCACAAGCGCGAAGCCGTTCACTATCAAAAAGTCTGCCTGCCTGTAACAAGTCATTGCTCTGTCATTTGAAGTGCAAACGGCAAGGTTCGTGTTCGAGGTTGTCTTCAAGGTTGGAATAGCAATGAATTGGAGGGCAGTGGTGGTGCGTCGTGTGATTCGCCTATATTTCTTCAGCAGCTTGTAATTATACTCATAGAAAATATAAAACGATCCTCGATTAAGAGGGAGAGATTTGAGAGAGTTGTCCAGGCCTAGGCTATTCCAGAACCATCGAAAGGCAAATAGCAACAGACAAAACTAGGGTCAAATAATTGGAAAATGTCTAGTCCACGAGAGAGTTTGGGCTTTCCCGACCGAATATTTTGAGCACCGTTATGCGTGGTCAACTGTACTGCCAAGTCTGCGCAGGGTTCATTTCAACTAACCTTGCAACCTTGAAGAATCATGTTCATGCCAAGGAGCATAAGGAGCATGTAGCTAGCAAGAAAAGCGGGAGGCGAGTAATTTCAAGAAAGTCAGCTCGGTAGAGTCTCTCAAGAGGCAGGACAAGAAATGCCATGCCACCGGAAAAATCCTTCCAGATGAAGAAAGAATCTTTGGACTTGAGGTTGTTGAGAGGAGTAATTCTGCTGAGCAAGGTAGATCACGTTGGGCGTATTGGGAAAGCACCGGGCATCGCATGGTTGGCAGAGGGAAGATGGCACAGCCATTCCAACACGTGCACCCATATTGGATGAGTTTGGCCAACAAGTGGCGTCCGCATGGGGCCATCGCAGGCCATATGGTTTACATATAGCGGATGCCTAATGCCGC
>JAOWAW010106403.1:4264-14422 GCA_028565695.1 Nicola tetela
TATGTAAGTCTGCATGTGTGTCCAGGTTTGAGAGTGAGTACACTAAGAAAAACATACACGTGTGTTCCTATGTGGGCATGCGTGCATCCGTGTGCACAGCTCTCTGTAATGCCCTGCATGATCTGCTCTACTGGATTGACATTAAGGCACAGGCTACAATTGACTATACATATTGGATGACATCAACATTACGGATTTTAATGTTTTTCATTAATAATTTAGCAACAAAATACCTAAGCAAGAAAATCACAGAGTCCTGTGCAGAAGCTATGCACAGTCTGGTGATCATATGTATTACTCAGTGTTAACCTTTTCTGGAGGTCCGATGATTGTCTGTGGCTTCAAATTTTTTTTCCACCTGACATAGCTACACTGTGAGTGACATGTTGCAAATATTTTAACAACAAAAAGTTACACAAAATGTTGAGTTGTTCAATGGACAGGGATTTTGTGCCTATAGAATTGGGGTGTTCAATAAAATAATTTATTTGGAAATCATGAAGTTCAAGTGGGAACTATTCACCGCTTTCCTCACCAAAAAATAATTGCCCATATATGGGCTGTGATCAAGAGTACGATGTCCCTGTGAATGTCACACGGATATCATTTTGGAGGCTATAATCAAAGCTGTATTCATTCACAAATGGTCAAGTACGTGTGCTATATGTGACGGGCTGTCATTGATTTGAAGTCATTTGGATGAAGATGAATTGTTACTATTACCATGAATACCAATGTCTCTAAACTGATGATGCTGATTCATTGGCCATCGATGAGATCTAGAGCCCAGGCAGATTACACATGCACATGTATATACTAAGCTGTCATATCTCTATTCTCCTCCACTGCCATGTTTTGTGCAGGAAAAAGCCGATCTGTCCACAAAGATGCGCCAGCAAATCATATCATTGACTGAAAAACAACATGCTCTTGCTTCGACTAAGCGGGAGTTGATGAAGAAAAACCACGCTCTTGCCTTGAGCAGAACAGAGTTGGAAAAGAAAAACAAAGCCCTTATTGAAACCACTAGTAAGTTGGCAAAAACAGGTCGTGCGCTTGCCCAGGTGAAAGACCAATTAGCCAAGAGAGAAGATGAGCTATCTCTGTGTCAAAGCAATTGGACAGAGAAAGACCATGAACTGGCTTTGACAAAACGTACTTTGACAAAGAAAGACCGTGAACTGGTTTTGACAAAACGTACTTTAATGAAGAAAGACCGTGAGCTGGCTTTGACAAAACGTACTTTGACAAAGAAAGACCGTGAACTGGCTTTGACAAAACGTACTTTGACAAAGAAAGACCGTGAACTGGCTTTGACAAAACGTACTTTGACAAAGAAAGGCCGTGAGCTGGCTTTGACAAAACGTACTTTGACAAAGAAAGACAGTGAACTGGCTTTGACAAAACGTACTTTGACGAAGAAAGACCGTGAACTGGCTTTGACAAAACGTTCTTTGACGAAGAAAGGCCATGAATTAGCTTTAACAAAACGTATTTTAACTAAAAAAGACCATGAACTGGCTTTGGCGAAACATACTTTGACGAAGAAGGACCAAGAGTTAGCGCTGGCTGAAAGCAAAGGCTCTTCTTTGGAAGCTCAGTTGAAGAGGCAGAAGGAACAGTGCAGATGCCCGCTCGGCAGCAAGATGCGTCCTGCAAGTTCTTGTTTAGACGTTTTCAATGACCGGTAAGCCAAATGAAAACAGCAAAATCAGACCAAACAGAGCAACACATTCACAGCAATACCTTTGCCTATTAGCCACAAAATTAGAGGAAAACCATCCCTTCTGAAAAATTTGGAAATCAAAAAGTATCTGACCCTATGTAATCAGTTTGGGCCTAGTATGCATCCACATACCTGCGCTATACCATGCAACTGAAAGTCACACTAGATCTAGAATTAATGGCATGCATGCTTCTCCATGTAGTGTTATGATAGTGGCATTAGTCCCAAATACATTATAAAGTAACATTATCTGCACCAAGTTCTCGGTGGACATATTCATAGGCAACAATCTGCCCACCTCAACATAAATCATGCACACTAGTACATGGATATAACTGACTAAGGTGAATTCCATTGATTCATACTGTACATACATGCAATCAACTTAGTGCTATGTAGGACATTGTGCTTTCCTGGAAGAGACATAATAAACTAAAGCCAATGGCAAAAAAGCCATCCAATGTGCTACTGTTGTTCTTTGTTTCTTGACCCTTTGTGTAATCTAATTCCTGTTGCTGGCAAAGGACTTTAAAATCAGACGTGAACGTTAATGTGCATGCACGTACACACAAACACAAGAGAGGGATAGATTGAGTGAGAGCTGGGGAAAACTGGGGTAAACAGTGTGCAATAAATATGCAGACAAAGAATTACATTGTGGATAGACGGGAAAATTTAAAAGGAATCAAAGAAAGAGAAACTTTTTAAGAAAGAGGAGGTATAAAGCAGGTTCACGGGTGAATGAAAGTCCTTACTAACTTCTTAGATATCAATAAGGAATAACTGCTGTTCATCCTCTTCCTTCTGTCTGATGCAACACATGTACAGTAATTGTCTTTTGCAACATAGTATCTGTTCGATGCAACACAGTAATAGTCTGATGCAACATAGTATAGCACTCTGATGCAACACAGTGATTGTTATTTCTGCTCTGCACCTTGTCTGCTAAATTTGCATGCAGTGGTGGAAAGGCAATATCAGGAGCATACTACATATCCTCCGGGGGAATTGTTCGTCAAGCCTATTGCCACATGGAGAGCCTAGGAAGCTGTGGTGGGCCAGGCTGGACTACATTAATGAAGGTTGATGGGAGCAAGGTAATTTAAGCAACTCTACTGTTTGAGACGTATTGCCTGTTGGGAAACCTAAATTCAAAATAAACACTGTCATCATGGAACGCAATCACATCCCTTCATAGTATGTATGATAGTCCAGGCTCGACAAAAAAAATACTTGGGACCTTAGGTACATGAAATATTAATTGCAAAAGAGAGCTATGCAAATGTGTATGTTAGTGCTATGATACTCAAACTGTAGGTAGGGTAGGGACATACCCCCTCTGTATTGACACAGGTCCAGAGATATCTGTGTTATAGACACTCATCATACACAATAGTGGTGGAAATTTTAATCCCCAGCCTTTACAGATAACACACCCTACATATGTGCATACCTGATAAGAATATTTGAGCAACCATCCTCAGCCCCATGAGCCAGACGAGGGTAACAATTTAATATATTTTTTTTTAATAATTTTACAAGTGAGTATACATATACGTGTTCTAAAATGTTTGCATGTGCTAACTATGGTGATACTGATTGGTCATGATGAAAATGCCACACCACACGCTGCCAGTTCAAAGGAAAGTGAAGACTCAGTGCAAATACTACTTCACCTGACATGAAACGGAAATACCCAAGAAAAATGAATTGTGAACACAAAATAGGGAGGCTATATGACTGGTGAAGAGATCCTGTTAACATTTAGAACTGCTCATGTTCTTCTATTTCATTATTTGCAGTCGACATTTCGATATGAGTCCAGCCTGTGGACGAATAAGATGTTGTACAATGCTGCTGGAGGAAAGACAGGTTTCGACTATGATGAAACCAAGCTCCACACTTTCAGTAGCATGCCCTTCAAGTCACTGTGCTTGGTCTTCAGGTCTTTCAGGGACTTGAACTTGGGATATGTTTCTATTCAACAGCCTGCATCATCACTCTTTTCTCTGATTTGGAAGCCATCATTTACACCAGCCAACGTTCGCAGGGCTCAATGGCTGTCGAGTATGAACGGAGCTCATCTTCAGCCATACTGCAACAGACAAGGCTTCAACAGTGAAAACTCATTCATTCCTAATCATGGCTCAGTTCGGATCGGAATACTGGGCAACAATCACAATGAGTGCTTATGGCCTGATTCGGCTCTTGGAATCGGAATCCCACAGACATTTACTGCTTGCTGTCACCAACGCAGCCCAGGTATATCAGCTGGCTATTATTCATTTGCCCATTGCTGCCAGTATAATGAACGTATTTACAAGGGGCATGCCTTTGTGTACATTATGGCAAAGTGAACTTCTCACACGACACCTAGCTTAAGTTAGCTGTCATTGATGAGCCAACAATACCGAACCACGAGAACACTTTCACACTAATTTTGGCTTCTTGATTACTCCTT
The DNA here is from genome assembly GCA_028565695.1 of Nicola tetela. NCBI lineage: Eukaryota > Metazoa > Porifera > Calcarea > Clathrinida > Clathrinidae > Nicola > Nicola tetela. Next base: position 8,452 of record JAOWAW010106403.1, read on the forward strand.
TTAGTTCCTCTTATCTTAGTTCCAGGGTTTTACAATCGATGGTGCTATCTCTTTCGATGATGCTGACACCATTTTCTGTGTATGAGTCGGCTAATTGACTCCGAGCAATCATGGCCTTTATCAGCTTTCACCAAGCTGAGGGGTTACTATGTGCACCCTGTACATTTTCTCAATGTGTCAATTCCCAGGGGGTTAAAATGTCACAGTGCTGTAAACTCTGCAAATTCCACGTTAATTCAGAAACAGATTTCAAAGGCAGGCACATCAATTAGCCTTATCATTTGGAATGTTTTGTAAATGTTGTAAATTGGTAGAAACTAGCACTTAAAGCAGATAATACAACACCATAGAGCTGAAACCAATGTACAGAAACTTTTCGGAGATATCAGTATAGTTCTCTCCAATAGCTGGCCTGCTAAGGCCACCCCTCAGTGAAGCAGCACATTACACAAGAATCGCTCCACTGCCTGATATTGATTGAGCCACAGTGCGAAAATGTTGCCATGGTAACAACAACCACTTATTCACCTATCTCTCAGTTTCTGCTGCTGATACAAAAAAACATCGGGCTATACACTCAGAGGGTACATATGCCATTTCGACTGAGAATTCATTGAGAAGTCTCGGTGAAGTCTCGGTGAGAGTACTCCTTACGGAATCCAGGTTACGAGGTGTAGGAGACCTTCCAAGATCGACCACTAAAGAAAATGGAGGGTCCACCAATGCGCATCGAACTGGACTACTACTCTGTCCCGTGCAAGTACGCAACATACCCTTCCACTGGCGTGAAGGCGTTTATAAGCACCTCCACTCCATGGTGGATAAAGATGTTATTGAAAAGGTGCCAGTTGGCGAGGCATATTCATGGTGCCATCCCATGGTCGTAGTACCCAAGAAGCACAGCAGTGAGCCCCAAATTACCGTGGATCTGACCGGCCTAAATAAGTACGCAAAGCGACCAGCATACCTGACCCCAGTGCCATGGGAAGTTGTCCCAGCCATTCCCCCAGGCATAAACTATTTCACTACGCTAGACTCGCCACATGGATATTGGCAAGTAGCACTCGACGAAGAAAGTTCAAAGCTGACCACGTTTATGACCCCGTGGGGAGCTTTTCGGTTCAAAAGGAATGTGATGGGCCTTATATCAGCTGGCGATGAGCACAATCGCCGAGGCGATGAAGTCTTCGAAGGCTTAGAGAACATTGCCAAGATCGAGGAAGACGTTTTAATCATCTACGCAAATTTGGAAGCGCATGTAGACCGAATGTGCGAGGTCCTCCACTGGTGCGCAGCCAACGGCATTACCCTGCATCCAAAGAAGCTCGTGTTCGCGATGCCGGAAGTCGCCTATCGCGGCTTCAAGATTAATGAGCACGGCTATACAATCAGCAATCGTTTGGTTAACGCACTTAGGGAAATTTCCGGTGCCAATCAACAAGACAGATGTCTGCTCATTTTGTGGGTTGGTTCAACAATTTGAACCTTTTACGCCGCGGTTGACAGAACTGTTCACTCCCTTGAGGCCATGACCATCCTCCAAATCCCATTTGTATGGGAAAGCGTACATCAAAAGGCATCCCACCAAACCATCCAGGAACTCTCTAGTCCACGGGTCCCTGCCAGCTTCGACGGAAAAAGCCCGTTGAGACTAGAAACAAACGCCGCCAAGACGAAAGGTTTAGGGCCGGGATGGCTCTTTGGCAGCAAGACGAAGAAGGACATGGGTGTACATTCCAGTGCAGCTTTGGCCACGTCACTCCTGCGGAGGCGCGCTAGTCAGTCACGGGGACCAAACGTTTAGCGGTCTTGTGGGCTGCCAAGAAGTCACATCACTTTATCACAGGTACTGACGTCGAGCTAGTAGTGAATCACCGCCCGCTCATTTCTATAATCAATGCGAAAACGCTGGATGAGCTCTCCACGCCAAGGATAGACCGACTGAAGGAGAAGCTGGCACCATACAGGTCCACCGCCATCTGAAGGCGTGGTGTGGATCATAAGGCAGTTGACTGCTTCTCACGCTATCCAGTCGAAGACCCTGCGGACGAAGACGCGGAAGGTGAGGGCGAAGTTGAGCAATGTTTCCAGATCACACGACTAGTGGCTGCGATTGACCAAGACACAGGCTTTCCCATAATCGAAGACCAGGCACTAAATCGTCTCAAAGATGTCAGTCAAGGAGACCTACGTTACTGCAAACTCGTCGAGGTTTTTCAGGCAGGATTTCCCCAGACTGAAAGAGAGAGCCGACCTCCAAAAGTTAGACCATACTGGGATATGCGACATGACCTGATTGAGACGATGGAGTCGTCCTATGGGAAGCACGTGCCAGGTCCATTGAGGAAGGATGCTCTAAAAGCCCTACATGCATCTCATCAAGGGCAAGACAGGACGCTGCGGCGTGCGCGGCAAGTCGTATTCTGGCCCAACATATCCAATGATGTGAGAAATGCCGTACGGAGCTGCTCAAAATACGCAGAACGGTTCCCATAGCAGCTTGCAGAGCTCCTCATTCAGGACCAGAAACCCTCTCGGCCGTTTGAAAGCATGCCAGTCGACTTATTCCATTTGGGGAACAAAACATTCCTTTTGCTGACGGATAGCTTCTCAGGATGGCCTATCGTAGGCTCATGCGGCCGCACAGCTTCATCAGAGGTCGTTATTCGTTGGCTGAAGAATTGGTTTTCTGACAAAGGTGTGCCAGTAAAGCTAACTTAGGATGGTGGCCCTCAGTTCACTTCACAAGCGTTTAAATCATTCTGCTCGGACTGGAGAATTTTACATGACATTAGCAACCCCCGCTACTAGGCATCCGGCAAATGGCACCGCAGAGGCAGCCGTTAAAGCAGTGAATTCTTTGATTGTGAAGACGTGCACTGCGGGAAACCTGAACATGGAACTTTCCGTAAAGCCATCATCGAATTCAGAAACATACCACGAGATCACGGGCTCAGTCCCGCGCAAATGGTCTATTGGATGCGTTCTGATGTTCCTACACACCATCGAGCCTTCAAACAAGAATGGCAGTTGAAATTGGAGGATGCTGATAAAAAAAAGCAGCGGAAATTAGAGCCAGGACGAAAGCGAGGTTCGACAGCCAGGATAAAGCTTTGCTAGAGCTTGCGGTCGGGACCACGGTCCGGGTTCAGCATCCTGTTACCCAAATGTGGGACGAAGGGGCCGAAATTATCGGAAAGGATCGTCGCGGACGCAGCTACACTATGAAGACGGGCGGGGACCGTGTATTCTGGCGAAACCGACGCTTCTTACGACTGTTATACCCCCCAGACAAGTAATCTCAGCGTCACGCGGCTTATGTGCAGCCAAAGGCCTTCACAGTTATCTCCCTGTTACCATCAGTCACATGTTATTACTATTTTTTTCTGCCTGCTCCCAAGTCGCAGTCTGACGGAGGGGGCATGTGGTAGCATGTGTTTTTCACCTTCAGCATCACCTGCACATTATATAGAAAACGTTGTGTTCATAAACGCGTGTCAGATGAATAAAGTACTCTCTCTTTTCATTTCTTCCTGTGTACTGTAACATCGGTATGGCGTTAATCAAGCAGCTGTTCTTTTGTGTTATCTCAAGAACGAAATAAAAGCAAAAAACTTTGCGAAGTTGCCACGTGAAATGTCTAATAAATCGCAGCCAATGGTTTGGAACCAGCCACCAAAGGAACTGGCGGACCCTTCTTCAAGTTCTAAGTAAACCTTATGTTATCAAGCCTTGTCATAGCAGTTTCTGTGTCGACAATGACGGTCATATGGGCAGTACTGCTCGCCAGCAACATGGTCCATGGTCCTCATGGTCCAACGTAGATCTACCTTGACACGAGATGCAGATCCTAGATCCACGAGATCCACAAAGCGAGTACTAAAATTGAGTACACTCGAACCTCTCTTATCCGGACGTCTCCTATCCGGGCACCTCCCTCTATCGGACACTTTTTCAGTTTTTTTTTTTCGGATATCGCACATCCAATGCCAGCCTACTATACGGCCGGTGTCACTGAGCAGATTATCCCCCCTAATTTTATCCCCCGGATAATCTGCTCTGGAGTAGTTGATCTCCCCCGGATATTCTACTGCGGAGCAGAATATCCGTGGGGGATAGTTACTCCAGAGGAGAGTATCCCCCGTGGTAGATTATCCCTACAGGTAAACTATAGCAAACTGCGAGCATGATATCGGATGTTGTTCTTCCTGAAGAACTCTGGACAAAATCGGCCTTGCCTTGAATAATTGTCGGCATTATAGTGGAATGAGCAGGAATGAGCACGCCGTATGAAGCACGAGTTTTTTCGGTATGCGTCTGCTAATCGTGCAAAATCGTCAGTGATGTCTGGACTTCTGCAACAAAGGCGTAAAATCGCCTGGGCGGATGAATCAAAGAGCGGCTCCGGAGGCTTTCTGCCAAAAATTGAAAGGCGTCAGAACAAGATCACTCGCCACGTCGGGAATCCTTCCTGTTTCGAGTCGTTTCTTATGATAAGCCCATCAGTTAGTCGCTTCAGCTTCCAGCCAGGCAGAGACATTTTGCGTTTGTAGTGTAATCATCGACGCACGACCTTCTGCGACAAACCAACCGGTCGCTGCCTGGACTTGAACTTCGGAAGCGAGTGTTTGTATACTCTTTTGGACCTGCACTCATTATCTATACTTCCTTGTTCTAAAGGACGGTGTGGTAGGCAGCAGGAGCGTGGAGAGAGCGCGTCCTGGTTGTTTGATATGCTCCGTGGGCTTAAATCACTGCAAGTTTCCGTAAATGACTGGAGTATTGCAAGAGATGCTGGCGAGACAACTGCTATCGTGTTCATTGACCTCAGCAAGGCCTTTGATCGTGTTCGTCACCAACTGTTATTGTTATTCCTGCATGAAATTGGGATATCTGGAGTAGCCCTGGCCTGGTTTTCTAGCTATCTAAGTGAACGTTATCAACGTGTCCGCACTGATACGTCCACAGCTCAGTAGTTGTCTGTCACTAGAGAGATACCTCAAGGTAGTGTATTAGGTCCACTTCTTTTCTATGTGTATATTCCCTCACTGCCCAAGATTGCCTCTAAGCTGTCATCGATACTGTTAATGTTCGCAGATCACAAAACTTTATACGTAAGCAACAAAAGCATGGAAGTAGCCGCCACAATAGCGACAAATGCCCTCAGCTCAATTTCAGACAAACTGCAGGGAAAAGGATTAACCATCAATTCCATGAAAACAGTAGCCATGGTTGTGCAACCGAAGAACCCTGTTGAGAAACCTCCCAATATTCTATGTAATGGCACTCCACTCGAGTACGTGCACAACACGCGCTGCCTTGGCTTGGAAATTGATGACAAGCTACTATGGAATAACCAAGTGAACAGCGTAATCCTGAAAGTAAATCGTAAAATCGGAGCATTGAGACGATCTTGGAGACAACTTTCGCCACTTGCGAGGCGCTCTTTCCTAGTTAGTGTTATCCAGCCCGACATTGAATATTGTGCTGTCGCGTACATTTGCTCCTTGTCCTCCTGTGAAAGAAACAAGCTCCGAAAGTTATTTCGTCGAGCTGTCCGTGCTGCAGCTGGGTTCCAAAGCGACTGTGACACAAGTACACTGATGAATCAGCTGAAAGTTCAGCCAATCGAAATTCGCTAGCGCTGGCTCCTGCAACTGGGAACATTCATTTACACTTGCCGGACACAACCATCAGCCGCTTGTCTTCGAGACATTTTCACAGACAATCAAAATACCTACAACACCAGAGGGAGAGAAGTAAGGAACATTGAAATCGAGTTGTATCACACCCGTACCGGCATGAACTCAATACAAAACTGTCTTGCACTGTTGTGGAACATATTGCCAAAGAATTTAAAATTATGTCAATCTGTGTCTTGTTTTAAGCCAAAATTCTTAAAATTGTTGTGTGATCGGGTTTTTGTGAATGATCTTTATTCTTTAATCTTTCGTAGTGTCCTGTAACCAAA
>JAOWAW010106414.1:0-14422 GCA_028565695.1 Nicola tetela
AGAATATTTGGATGATGAATTCAGAACAAAGAGCAAATTTTTGTCACAAAAGAGGATGTGGAAGCACAATTTAAGAATGTCTTTGAAGACACGCTGGGAAATCTGAAAGGTACCGTACATCTGGAAGTGGACCATAGTATACCACCGAAAATGTTTTTGTTCGGAAATTTCCTGTGGCAATCAAAGAACAACTAAAGGATGAACTAGAACGTCTGGGGGCATTGGGAATGCTCAAGAAAGTCATTGCTCCAACTGAATAGGTCTCAAGCCTTGTGGCAGGAAAGGAAAGGGATGGGAGAATGAAGCTATGCATAAATCCAAAGCCACTCAACCGAGCTCTAAGAGATGCCACTATCCACTACCTATAGTTGATGACATTCTACTAGTTGGCCAAGGCCAGGGTGTTTTCTTTGCTAGATGCCAGGAATGGATTTTGGCAAATAACACTAGACCAACAGTTCAGCTTTCTCACCACAATGGCTACCCCATTTGGACACCATCGGTGGAGAAGGTTACCCTTTGGCATCTCACCAGCTCCAAAAATTTTTCAACAGAAACTGGACAAAGCACATGCAGGACTAGAGGGTGTCAAAGCTATTGCTGACGACATTGTGCTTCCTATGAGGAAGCTGAGTGTAATCATGATCAGTGGTTGTTAAAGCTCATGCAGAGAGCCTGTGAAAGAATCTAAAGTTCAATGTCAGTAAATTCAGGTTCCGTCTAAGAGAGGTGCCATTTGTGGTACATGTCTTTACATCAGGCAGTCTGCAAGTGGACCCAAAGAAAGTGAAACCCATTGTAAACATGCCAATCCTGGAAAGTGTCCCAGCAGTCAGGCAGTTTGTTGGCCTTGCCAACTACATGGCAAAGTTTATCCTGGATCTGTCAAGCATTTTGGAGCCATTGAGACAGTAAACATGCAAGGGAAACGAGCGGATTTGGTTGTTTGAACAGGAGCCAGCAGTACAGAAAGTGAAAAAGGCTTTGACAACTGCACCTGTTCTGCGTTACTTTAACCCAGACATAAAGGTCATGGTACAAACAGATGTATCTGAGTTTGGACTTGGTGCTGTACTACTACAGGAAGGACAGCCGGTGGCATACACAAGCTGGAGTTTATATACAACAGAACGACAGTATGCCCAGATTGAAAAGGAGCTGCTGGCAGTGGTGTATGCTCTGGAGAAGTTCAACCAGTATGTTTATTTATGGCCTTCCTGTTACCATGCAATCAAACCATTGGCCACTAGAAACCATTGTGAAGAAGCCGCTGTGTGAAACCCCCAAGAGGCTGCAGAGAATGCTGTTACGTATACAGCATTATAATGTCAGCTTGGCCTACATACCAGGAAAGCATGTGCCAGTTGCTGATGCTCCGTTGCGAGCTGTCCAACATGCAACAGAAAATGGCACAGGGAGTGAGTTGGGAGACAGTGAAATAGTCACAGCACAGACCGAGGAGGAGAACTGTTGTATGACATACAATCGAAGAATCAGTGATCTGACACTCAATGAACTATGGAACAACACAGCCTCCGATACTACACTGCAGAAGCTTCAACAAGTGGTCTTGAGTGGCTGGCCGTACAGCAAGAGTAAGATTGATAGAAATCTATTGCCTTACTGTCATCATCAAGATGAGCTTGTGGTAGAGTGGGGACTCATCTTCAAAGGCAACAGATGCGTTGTCCCTACAGCAATGTGAGGAGAAATATTGGGTAAGCTTCATAAGGCGCACGTGGGAGTTCGAAGTTCACTGCAGTTTGCGCATGAAACAGTGTTTTGGTCAGGATTGAATGATCAGGTGAAGAGTCAGGTTCAGTGATGTGAGCTATGCAGTAGTCATGCAGCAGTTCAAGCCTGTGAGCCTTTGCTTTGCTGTCCTATTCCAAGTCAACCTTGGGAGACAGTTGGTGTTTACCTGGCTAACCTCAATGATCGAGTAATTCTGATTTCAGTAGACTATTTCATTGGGTTTTGGGAAGCAGATGAACTCACATTCACCACATCAACAGCTGTAATTCGTTACTTACATCGACATTTTGCACGGTATGACGCTCCAGTGCGCATTATCTCTGATAATGGCCCTCAAGTTTTTTCATCAGAGATTGCTAGCTTTACAAAAGAATGGGGAATAGAACATGTAACTTCAAGCCCCTACCCGCAAAGCAGAAAATGCTGTGAAAGTGGCCAAAGCAGTCATCTGGAAGGCACTGAAGACAAAGAGCAATTCCTGGATTGTGATTTTGAATTACCGAAACATGCCAACAAAGGATCTAAAATTTAGCCCAGCACAAAGATTCCTCATGAGGAGAACCAGGACCACTGTTCCCACAAAAGAGGAAAATTTAGAGCCCAAGACATACGGTGTAGAACTCAGAGATTGCCTGTTGACAAGACAGAACTGCCAAAAAATACTATTATGATGGCAGAGCAAAAGAGCTACCAAAACTAGAGCTTGGCCAAACAGTTTGTATTCAGCCACAGCATGGTCACATGTGGCAGGAAGGGATAGTCAAGGACTATGTGGGACCTCACTCTAACAAGATACAGACACAGTCAGGACAAATACTGCGACAAAATCGAAGACAGTCATGTGCTTCAGCAGAAACCCTCACAGAAGGCGTGTCAGAGTGGCAGGCACAGAGTGCAACAGATGAACAAGAGAAGAGTGGAGAGGAATGCATATCAACAGAAGGTGTCACTGAGGACGTAGCAGAACAAAGAGATGAGGAAGTTCAACAAGGTACAGTGACCACACAGAGTGGAAGACAAGTACATTGGTCGAGATGGCTTCAAGACTATACAACATAGCAGAAAGATAATCTAGGGATGCCAGTTTGTGTATATCTGTTTGATTATTTTCCTTGGGAGCCTATGTATGCTTATTTGTGTGTGCTTGGTTTAGTTGTAAAAGAAAGGGAGAGGTTGCATATACATGTGATTATAGGTGATATGTACTATAGAATGCACCTGTGTCGTGCCCATCAATGCATCTAAGCTAAGATGTGTTATGTATGTTTTATGCTGTGTTGTACTGACGGAGTTGGCAATAAAGGCTTATATGACTATTGTTACAACATCTTTCTTTTCAAATTGACACATACACACACAGAGATAAACACAAACAAACACACATGACGCACACATACACACATGACATACACACATTCGTGTCTTTTTGCATGTGAGATGTGCCCTGTTGCTTACACCCTTCTTTTCGAATTGACACCTCAGCTGCACATTGATCACACACCCACACACAACATCTCTTGTCTTTTTGCATGTGAGATGTGTTCTGTTGCCTACACCTTTCTTTTCAAATTGACACACACAACACACACACACACAACACACACACACAACACACACACAGTGAGATAAGTGCATGTATGACATGGCTTAGGCAATAGATACACATGTGATGTGGTGCATGTGGTTTTCACATGCCAGGCAGCATATGAGCAGTTGCAGTTATAATGTGGTGCAAGCCTGTCTTTCAAGTTAGTTTGAATCTTGCCGCTTTTTCCTTATACGGCCTTGGGACCCGCTGCCATGTCTTAGAGCCCTTCTGTCTCGATTAGGTCTCGAAACAGATTGGGCTTATTCTTGCATTAGTGTTGTAAGATTTTTTGCTCTATCTCTCTCCACTTTGGTTTCTGTACAGACCGGCAGTGATTGACTAATGAATGGGCCAATTGCTGCTGTTGTAATTTTCACTTCGCTTTTTGTCTTGTTGCGTGTGAGATGTGCTCTGTTGCTTACACCTTTCTTTTCAAATTGACACACACACACACAATTTCGCTTCTTGTCTTTTTGTGTGTGAGCTTACACCTTTCTTTTCGAATTGACACACACACACACACACACACGTACATGTACACTGGCTGAACTAAACTTGTATGCAAGATATCAAGCACCTGTACACAGTTTATGCAGTAAGCACTAGCAGCATGAAAGTATGTGTGTACTGACATCTTGCCGAGATAACGGCATTTTATGAAACAGGAAAACTTCAACAACGTGACTTTGAACAATCAAGATGAGCATCAACACATCATTGAATCAGAATAGCATTACAAAGAAGAAACAATTTAAATTCAGGCAAATTCACTCTTGCAAACCAAAGATCGTAATATTTACTCAATCCAAACAAAGCACGGCCTGGTCATGTCTCAATTATTTTTGGTTCTCACCACACAAACAAAATATCAACTGTCTTGGCTGTCAGTCGCACTGGGCATGTTTTTGCAGTAAAGACAATGACAATAACAGCTGATGCTGATTTAGAAAGTGTTGTTTAAGTACTGTATGGTGGTATGAGATTTGACTTTGTTTCTTAAGACTAGTTTTGCAACATTGAACAGTGAATGGATGGAAGTGCTCAGATGCAGAACACTACTACTTTGAAGTTGGTGTATTTTATTACAGTGATAACCATTGTGTACGTATGAGGGACACAAAGCATGCAAAAGAAGGTCTGAGAATACACAAGGAGAAGGAAGCATGATGCACAATAAAATGTTATGTGCTTGAGTCAGAATTATTGACAACAGCAAGGAGACGTCGAAGTGTCGGTGAAATTCTTCCTATGGCAGAAAAGAGAACAGTTGGCTTAGTGAATCAATTTGAAAAGGAAGAAGATTTGGAGAGAAAACTGCCATCCTCAAAAAACAACAACAACAACAACAATACAAAAAGTTTAAGTACTAGAACTGGCAGATATAAAATCAATTCTCCTTTTGGTTCAGGCTATCCTGCACTACAGCACATGCCTAGATGGTGTGTAAAGAAACTTAGCATCTTGCAAGCAATTGAGTCAACTATCAAAGTATGAGACCCTGGGATGAATGGTGGATATTGTCATCGTGACAGCAAACACTCATGCACACAAATCCATAAAACTCTATACTCCAGTATAAACTTATCATGAAAGAGAAGGCAAACACAGAGTGAGAGGCAGACAGGAAACTAGCTGGTAACGTAAGAAGGAGAGGTAGACAGATCACATGAAACAGATACTTACACAGGAAACTAACACAGGCCAAACAAATGCAAACAGATAGACAGACTAACCTAGTGGCATGCTTAGGAGGGAATTCTGGAGAGATAAGTGGCCATGGGTGTCTGAGACCATGGCAAATGTTTATTGCCCTCACTAGGCCTGTAGGGACTGGAGAGGGCTCGACCCTACTATGATGATTGTGTGTGTGTGTGTGCCTGTGGATCTATCTGGTGTATTTACGTCTGGCGAACGCTGCTTGCTTGTGGCTTACTACAATGCACAATTTGCATACAATTCTGCCGGGTGTTGGAGCAAGTCTAGTTCCTGTAGAGCGCTGCTCTGGCTAGAATCAGAGTTCATTCCTCCTTGCCATAGTGATCAGTGCCGTAGGCTACTGGGGTAGTGCAGCCAGCAGGTTGTAAGGCCTGTACATGTGAAGGCTCCATGTGCATGCCCCTTGGTAATTTGAGGTGGCTGGACATGATTTTAAAAATTAAGAGAAAACATACATGTACAAGATTTGGATATCAAGAATCCTATATTAAGCTCAGGCTTGGACAGACTGATACACAGACAGGTTACATACTAAGCCTTGCAGATATAGTAAAAGGCATCACAGTCAGCAATTGTGCAGACAGCTAGGTAGACAGACAGACAGACAGACGGACAGATGAACAGACGGACTGACAGGACAGACGGACCGAAAGATTGTTTTTACCTTACCTGCAGGAACATGATCCCACCATCTCGACACTTATCTCCTATCCCAGGGCACCAGTCCCAAAGGAGCTGTCCTCACAGTCTGGCATCTCTACAGACATTACCAAGCAAAGGAGAGGAAAGAACTATGACCAAATGGCACTTCCAGATTCCAAACTATGTACTGGTTGATGAGTAAGAACTAAGCAAGGCTAGAAACGAACAAGACAAGTACTGAGAAAGGCTAGAACGAACAGGACAAGTCCTGTGAACGGCTAGAACTGGTAAACAATGCAAATTCCGTAGCCCCAACAGATGGTGAATGTCCTGGCATTAAGAGAGTTGTGGTAGGCACACAAAGATAAGAGTCGAACTAGACAGGAAATGCATATAAGGGTTTTAACATTGAACATCTGTAAACTCCTTAGAGTCAGGTAGCACAGTAGATGACTGTACCTTCTCCATTGAGTAAGTCAGCTTGAAACTCCTCAGCAATGGCTCTTAGTCCAACCTCACACAGAGCCTTGAACAGCGTGAGTCCGGTTGCTTTTCTTCCGTGTTTTGCTGTCCACTTGTTGAGGATGATTTGCGCTGTCATATCATCAAACTTGTTGATTTTGGCGACTTCAGTCTGCTCAAATCCAAGGGCACAGGCGAGGCGGATGCACTTCTGGAGGCTGGGCATGGCTTCGGCAACCTTTGCCAATGCTTCAGGTGACACTTGATGAGATGCCTGCAGAGCAACGGGCCCTGCAACCTGTGCGCTGACTATCTGGCTCACTCCAGTCTGTATTAACCAAAGAGAAATCAAAAAGCATACAAAGGGAAATCAGCCATAATATGATATAGATACTAGTAGCTTCTTGCAGTTTGCTGTGCCTTTTTGCCGTTTTCTTTACAAAACACTTTTTTAAGAGTGCTAAAAACCCTGTGGTAGCTGGGTATAGATATTTACTCTGAAAAAAAACTGTGGAGTTCTTGGTCTAGGATAGCAGGGGTGAGGCCCATCCACAGTCGAACCTGGGAATTATGGACACCAAAGGGACTGAGATTAGCTGTCCTCAATTTACAGGTGTCCTTAATTCCCAGGTGCACACACTTCTACACAATATACAGTGTACGCACATACAAACTAAATACTAAAAAAGTGTACGCTGCTAAAAAGCATACACTGCTAAAGATAACATATCCGGGCCTTCAGGCCAAAAATTGCCCGGAGGTGTGGTCAGCACCATGTGATCTGCACACATATGACAAAAACTCTGGAAGTGAAAAGTCAAACCACAAGCCTGTCCGTATTTCCCAGGTTAAAATCTGTATAAAATGATACCTTGGGCGCTCTGGACGTGTCCACAATTCGTAATTTACAGGTGACCGCATTTCTAAGTGTCTGCGTGTATCAAAACACATACAAAATCAAAGGGACCGTGACAAGCCGTCTGCACTTCACAGGTGTTCGCTTTTCCCAAGTGTCCATAGGACAGGTTCAACTGTAGTTGTAATATACATGTAATGCATCCTATGAGCTTTGTCAAGTTTCTAACATTTCGTATCCACCACAGACATACGGAGGTGTTTGTTCAGGGGTTTCCTCCTTCCTGACATCACAATAGTAATTATATGCACACCGATCAGGTCAGACAAAAGTCTGAAGTTGATCATTGTGTACTTAGCTTCAGCAGCAATCTATCAGTGTGTTAAAAGTGAAAAGCAGCCCATTGGATTATGAAATGCAACATGCGGGAGGGAAAAAAAGACACTCAGAAAGTGAGACAAACATTTAACTGCTAAAAGAGAAACATACACACAGAAATCATTAGAGAGTTAGAACAACAAGAGAAGGAGAGGAGAGACAGAGACAGAGGGAGACAGAAATATATTCTGACAAGGGTGGAGTCTCGAAGAGGAATATTTGGCACAACATATAGAAATGTCACTATGGGCAGATGCCCACTTAGTGGCAAATTTGGTGCATGCGCATTGGCTTCAACCCATGTGTTGATCTGCCATGAACAACACAAGTGATAGGCTGCAGAGGCCTAGGGCATGTAGATCGTCACGTCATGCAGCCTGGCACTGGTCCGACCTCGTGTAGAACTTTATCTTTTGCCAGCAATGCACACGTGCCCTGGCTGCTCTGTGATGGTTTTAAGTGATGCACAACATGTCCATATGAGGAGAGGGAGAGGAGAGACAGAGACAGAGGGGCACAGAATATAATCACATAAGAGTGGAGACTCAAAGAGGAAGATTTGGGAAGTGAGAGAGAAAACACAAGACTAGGGAAAGACACAGTCTATAGCTAGGAGACAATGGCTAACAGATTGAGAGACAAAGAGAAAAACAGGGATAGAATGAGAGAGACTAAGAGAGAAACACATTGAGAGAAAGAAGAGAGAGGAAAAACGAGAGGGAATGATGAAAAGATAAGCAGCAGATGATGGCAGAGCAAGACGGCAATGCAGTGGAGACAGAGGGAGATGTTGAAAAATCTCAGACGGTGAGAGGAATTGGAGGGCATGCAGCTCGTACACCAAAGAGAGAGAGAGAGAGAGAGAGAGAGAGAGAGAGAGCCACTGAGGGCCTATGTTGCAATAGTGTTATAATTTGGGAAGTACTGTATGTGCACCAGCAGTACAACTACTACAGCCATTCTGAAAACTAGCAACTGCATATCAAGGATGCAATTCACACTTTCAGAGAAAATGAATTTATACCTCTACTTGACCTGGGAATGCCAAACAAGAAATTCAAACAGATCCTTGCAGATCTTTCCATGTTCAGATATTCATACACACATAGACATGCTTCCTTGCACATGTATGCTTACACATGTGCAGTATAATATTTAGTACACTGTATATGTAGAAGACTCATGCATACACATACACACTCGTATGCACAAAAGTACACAACATACACACAGTGTAGTTCCAATGACAACACTTCACTGACCTTCTTCAAGTGAAACACTGCCCTTGGTGTGAACCAACAGTGGAAGTTCTCTGGTGCTGCTGCATAGTGCTTGCTCGGACAGTTGCTGGCCAAGAACTTTCCTGGTACCGCTGTCTTGAACAACTCCTCATTGTGGACTCTACCAATCTTGAGGTTAGGCAAGAGAACCCATGGAACCACAGAGAAGGCCATGCCTGCAGCAACAACACAGCGTGGACATGTCCTCAGCTGTACCTAATATATGTAGCTAACTTACAGGTTCAGAGGGCTAAAGTCAACCAATAGTAGTTTCCTGGTACTATTTTCTCTCAAACTGCTGCTAACCTTATTGCTATTTTTATCATTTCATGGAACTGAAGTTTGACAGTGCTGAACAGACAGCAATTATTACCACTATAGGCATACTATCATGACAAAAAAAAAACAGCCACAACAGAAAGATGCAAACCAAACATTCATATGGCAACTAAGAATGATCTTGATTGAGAGTCAGCACCCTGGGAGATATGTGGACATCTACAGTAGCTGAGATGAAAATTTGCTATACCTTCATGCTGTGCACACTTGAAAGCTGGTGACCAGTTCATCCCTGGCCAGCTGTCGGCACGCAGTTTCTGCAAGAGCTTTTCCACCAACTGCAGAAAGCTTGTTGCCATGGCTGCAATGCTGGGAATTGCTTCATGTTGGCCAGATGCAATGTCAGCATCCATGCACACCAATGTGGCCGCCACACCTTGCGGGATGTGTGTCAGATCGACAAAGTAGGAATTTGACTCAGCATGACAACAGAACCGCACTTGGGAGAAGTTGATCTCTGGCTTGCATGGATAATATCGCTGCAGAAGAAGTACCACGAGTCTTGTGAACACCGGATATGGGAAGAATGACTCGGTGAAATGAAGCAGGATCTCTGGAAGAGCGACTGAGTCGGGTGGCAGTGGAGCCAAAACTTGTGCTGTGCGTTGTAGACATGTTGGTACATGGTAGAGATCGCCCGCAGCTTCTGGGATGCTGTAGCAACTCCTATCAGCTGCTGGACACTGCAGACCAAACTCCTCCATGGTTTGCAGAAGACTACGCTGAACTTCTTCCTTCAGGTCAGACCACAGATGCTTCTCCAACAAACGATGCGTCAGGATCCCCTTGCCTTGCAGATGGTCGATATCAGTACGGCAGCAGAGAGGGATATCTGCACCTGCTTTCTCCATGGAGCAGGACAAAATTTTTGTGATCTGGGCCAGAAACCACTCTGGGTTGAGGAATACATGAGCGTTCTCAGGAGTGGAGTTATGATGGAATGACCGAACAATGCAGTTGGTGTGCAGGTAGTCGAGAAGACTGTATATGTCTTGGCTTGGAAAGGCCACAGCATTCTGTATGAACTCTGAAAAGGCATTCAAAGTCATAAATGGCTGGAGGCTGTTTGACTTGGTCAGATGCTTGATGAGCCACTCAACTTTCAAATAAACCAATGGGGTAGGTTGAAAGACTGCTGTGGCTTGTATCAGGTCATGGACCTTTTCACGGATGAGACGCATATCAGCATCTGTTGGGCAGCTGTTGTCTACATAGTAGGGCCCTAAGATCTCCAATGGTCCATCGTGAAAGCACTCCAAGAGCTGCTCAATGTTTGCATGATGTTGAAGGCGCTGCTCTTGACCACAGTTGTTACAATGGGTGGCTACGAGTACCACAACAGGTGCTCTGGTGGTGAACTCTGTTGAATGCTTTGCTGTGAAGTTGTGAGCAGCCATGGAGAGTGTAGAAAGCCACAGGGAGAGGTAATCTCTGTGCGAAAGCTCAGCTGCTAACAGTGGTTGATGGTGATGGTTGTGCCGATAGACTCCTTGGAGAGGAGCACTGAGAGGAATATTGCAGTTGTACACCAGCAGGAAAAGAGTTGAGTCAGGATTAAAGCAAAGTGCTTGCAGGACAGAGAAAGATAGCTGTCCCCCACAATCCAGCATATTGACAAAAATGGCTCGCTCATGTGGGTCAGCAAGTCTAGTCTCCATCTCCGACAGCAGCTTCTTCAGAATGACTGATTGCCCACCTGCAAATTGCTTGGGCCTGCTGGGCATGAGGCCTTGAACTCCCCCAACTGCAATTTCTCTTAAGCGTTTAAATTTTGCTTGTTGAGTGACCGACAGCTTGGCAGATGGGACCATAGTCCTGGCAACTGGTGTACGTGATGGCATAAGTGAAATAGCTGTTGATGTGGTTATTGTGCTATCTGCCACCTGCTTCAGCAGAGGCCCCGTCTCTAACTCTGCTGCAGGTGAGCTTCTCTTCACATCTTTGTCAACGTTGATAACCAAAGTTGTGTGCAGGAAGCTGATGCCTGGAGTGCTGTCTGCATTCTCTAGGAAGCCTGGCCTGAGCAAGTTCAAACCTAGGTTTGTCTTTCCAGCTCCAAAGGGACCAACAAGAGCAAGCTGTCGACGAGCTACCATTCTACACAGTGAGTTGTTGGCTAGTGTTTGCTCGCACATCTGTTAGAGGAAAGAGTACAACTATTTTGGAAAGAGACTGGGAGAGGTTTCAACACAAATAGATAAGGAATAGATTTCCATTTAGTAAGCCTTCTGTGCCAGTGAAATTGCACGACCGCGTACTATTTTGGACCCTTCACCTGATCTGTGAGGCCTATAACCATACCAAAGCAGGGCAGTTTAGAGTTCAGTTATAGATTTTTTTAGACTGCTGGTTATTTCAGAGCAACAGGCCATGAATAAATGTTAGAGGTCCATAATATCACAAATCGAGACTGACAGTTACTGGTGTAACCTAAGGAAAACAAACAAAAAATCAGTATCGTCAACCTGCTGACTGGCACTGGGCATCTAGTAATCTGTCTGGCATAATGATGAGGGCAAGATCACGATCATGAGTCTTGCATCAACCTAACCCCACCCAATTATTTGTGTGCTGCTATCAAGTCAGAGGAACTTGCTCCTTTTCATGGTGTAGATTGTTTTATCCATGCATGTATTATCTAACAGTTTTAATGTAAATTACCATTATAGCATAAACAAGTTACTCATATACCAGTCCGATGGAGTGCTCAATCGGAGTATATCATGTGCACATCTTATTCAAGAAGTCACATCCTTTGAACAGGTATATCTACCCTAAATGTGTTTAAATCAACAGCTGGACCATGTTTGGTTAACATGATAGTAAAGCAATGGTGAAGCATGGTTGCAAGTATAGTAGCCATGCAGAGCTAGCAGTCAACAAGTTGCCATGGCGTCAGCCTGGCTTGCCTCTTCAGCTTGTACGTTTTGCTCTGACAATGGGGTAGGTTTCAGGTATTAGACCACCAAATATGAAGACCACCTTGTGACAGTCCCACAGGTGATCGTAATTCCAAGGCTGTCCACTGCATAGCAATTAGGTTGCCTGGCCACATGCTAGATGATCTACAGAAAGCATTAGGTTCCTAGCCTCCACACAGCAACAGCAAACTCAGTTGAGTGCAACGAGCTGCTATATTTACAATGCGCCAACAGCTTGTGCTGACCACAATAGTAGCTCGCCTTTCTTCCCTACCTCCATCATGCAGACGAATTCATATGAAGTACCAATAGAAAACTGACTTTTCGTGTCCCATTTATTTGCAGCATTGTCGAAACCATACCCAGTCTTTCTGGAAGGATGGGGGAATTTTCCAGTTTAGTAAAGAGCTCATTATTTTGTTAAAACCTATTACTGCTTGGAATTCATAATCTGCGCTATTTTTACCCATGAACAGTGTGAAGCTTCTGAGTGTAGCCTAATAGTACACCTCTTACACAAGTGTTTAAGTGCAACAAAGGGCATTGAATATTTTTTTCTGGTGACTACTCATGACAGCATACACTATCATAAATTTATGGATTAGTCTCAACTCATTCTGAGATCATCTGCCTGTCACTCATGCACCATCACTGTACCTTACCTGCCTGTAAGGGCGGACTTTTTCAGGATAAAACGCTTCAAATACAGCCCTCCCAATGGCCTGGACAAACAGCAAAGTATTTATCCATCAGTATCTAAATGTGACAGTAAGTCTTCAAGAAATATTTCAGAAATGCTGCTGTTTTCTGGCACATCCCACTCATCCAGTTTACATTCTGGTAATAAGAACACAGATCATACCTGTAGTTATGCCAACAATAAATGTGCATCAACAAATCAACCAGCAACAATTCATTCACTTAATTAATCATTAATTGATCTACGGCTCTCTCTAGAGCGGAGTTGCAGTGATTGTTCGAACATCCAGATCATGTTCAAAGGCAAATGTCCAAATATAAAGTTTGTTACTTGCTGCCTTCAAACATTCACCAGGCTGTGCATGTGTGCTCAGACTCATGCATCACATCTATGTCCTGTAAACAATGAGTGCCAATCTGGAAAGGCTCAGAGGCTAAGTGTGTGTCACATGTTTCAAAGTGATGACCTATGCTTACCTAGTGGTTTGGGCAAGACTTCTGGAGCTTTGCAAATGTGAATAATGTGGTAATCACTGCCTAAATCAAACTATGCATGAAAAGTAATGCAGCTACACAAGTGCAGGCATCAAGCAGAGCTGCCCACAGCATGCAGGGCCTGTTGTGTGAACAAGCCATGACCAGTGTATGTTTCCCATGGTTACATTTCGTTTCAGCAGCACCTCAAGAACCTCATAATCGCCACGTGTTGCCAGTATCACAGAAGACTTAGAGCCTGTTCAAGGCATCATTGATTCATGCTGATTCATGCTACACTGTGAAAACAAGTCTTTATGAACACTAGAAGCACGCTAGTGTCTATCGTGTATGCATGTGATTGGCATAACAGATTTGCAAAGAGAGCAATTTATGGCCAGCTATAGCTAGATTACTTAGCAACTTAAATTTGCCCATCATACCACAGTTTAATTGTTTTATATATTAAATGGTAGTCACTCAGCCAGCAAGGCATGTACACATCAAGGCATAGAAGGAAAATAGTGGCTTGTTACGTTTTTTGGGAGGTGGTGGAGCCCAAATGTGGTGGGAAGTCTCGAGAACATGCATTCAAATATTTTGCTCATCTTCTCCACACTTGCCAAAGAACCATATGGAAATGTTACTATGGGCAGATGCTCACACAGTGGCTAATTTGGCGCACACGCAATGGTCTCAATCTTTGCATCAGTCTATCACGAACCATGCAAGTGATAGGCCATAGAGGCGCATGCAGATTGTTGCATCATGCAGCTGCGCACCGGTCTGACCTCACATAGAACTTTATCATTTGCTGGCAATGGGCACGTGCACCAACTGTTGCAGAGTGCTTTAAAAACAAATTATCAGTGTTGACTTGTCATCTTACTCATTCATCCCCATCTACTCATTCCACTGTTCACATACTGACTCAATCACTTACTCGCTCATTAATGAAAGTGTAGCACCAGTGGAATAACCTAATGGGAGAGGGGTTCGGTGCAGCAGGAATTACCCCAGGAAAAGTTTAGTTAGGGACAAAAGCAGTGCTGCTATGGGCAACATTTACCGCCAATTTGACAAAAGGAGAGCAACTATGATTGCCTTGGTCACCCCTGTGGCGCTGGCCTTGTATGTACTAGTATGTATTGCGCAGGGACACAATCACACACACACACACACACACACACACACACACACACACACACACACACACACACACACACACACACACATGTGACGTGGCTTAGGTGATAGATACACGTGTCATGTGGTGCGCAAGTGATGTGGTTTTCGCGCGTGAGACAACATA
>JAOWAW010106425.1:6413-19456 GCA_028565695.1 Nicola tetela
GCATGGATGGGTGTGTATTTCACATTGGTAGATGTACATGGATGGGTGTGTATTTCATATTGGTAGATGTGCATGGACGGGTGTGTATTTCATATTGGTAGATGTGCATGGATGGGTGTGTATTTCATATTGGTAGATGTGCATGGATGGGTGTGTATTTCACATTGGTAGATGTACATGGATGGGTGTGTATTTCATATTGGTAGATGTGCATGGATGGGTGTGTATTTCACATTGGTAGATGTGCATGGATGGGTGTGTATTTCACATTGGTAGATGTGCATGGGTGTGGCACTATATACTCTAAAACTGAACTTTTTTGGGTCTATTTTCATAACTCAATTGAAACTTACAAAAAAATTCTGGTTGGGATACCTTATCTCTTGTGAGGTTGTGTATGTAGTAGCTATGTGTGACTTCACAGTGTACATGCAAAACAGACTAAGAAAACCTCACACGGGCAACAATGCAATACAGTATTATAATCATAAGGGTAAGCTAATCATTGCTGGTAACAAAGAATTGATCAAATGGTGGCCGTAGTAACAGAATGTAAAACAGCTACAGCAGTATGTGTGGTAATTTCTTAGATAACATCAACAATAAATGTCCTGAACAATTGAGTAGAATGCTGATCATGGTCTAAAGTATAGTGACTGTAGAAGACATCACAGACATGCAGTTGGCCGAAACTGAAAAGAACTGTGGTGGTGTTGGGACAAGAAACGTTGATGTCACTGACATCTTGGTCTGCCTAAAATGAACGTTTTATACTCAATCCAAAGTACATTAGGGCTAATTATTTACTTGTTGCAAAAGTTAAAAAGTTACATGATACTATATGAGAAATACAGCAGAGCAAGCTGGGAGGTGTGTTGGTAAGAGAGGTGAATTTCTCCTGTAGTGACTTTACTTTGCCACCAGCAAGACAAAGCAACATATACTTTTTGCTATTGGAGGTTGTATAGCACTGGAACTCCAACATATATTTTCTGATCATGCTTTACTTTCTTGGCCGGTGGGGGTGAGTGAGTTGGACTTGAAGGTGCCTCTTCCTTGACTGATATAACTGGTTCTTGCTTAACCACCATTGTTGGGAGCTTCTGCTGAGGCTTGGGCAATGTAGAGCTTACAGTATATGCCACACTTTCACTAGAGGCAGATGGACCTTTCTTGGTTCTGTAGGGGCAGAGATGCTCAAACTGTTTGGTTCTAAGCTCATTACAACCAACATATCCTAACACAATTGAGACAACTGAAAAATCTGCACAAATTGCAACATCAGTGGTTGGTTGATCCAGGAATCGGCTAAGAGGAGGGTGCAGCGCAACAAGGTCAGTCTTGCCTATGTATCTTCAGGGGTCTTGGCCCTCCCCTGAAATATTTAAAAATTGTTTAGGCAGCTGAACCCCAATTTTTTAAACCCCAGTTAGACTAGACTTGTTCTTCATGCTCTAGAAATCGGAGTTGTGCATTATTTCCAGGAGCACAGGAGCAGCCAGAATTTCGTTGCTACATCATGATTTTCTGTATAGCTGGGGATGTGCCAGAACCAGTGTTTAGTTCTGATGAACTGTCTACAACCTGTGCTTCGTTGTGGTCATTGAAACCACGTAAAAGCCCTTCGCAGTGCACCAAATGGCGGTCACTGGTCACGTTCAACAGCTGGTCATAAAATGTTGGGATTTTCAATACAAATGCTCCGGTGGTTGCTAAATTTGCATAAGCAAGTTTTACTGTAGTCTCTTAGATAGCACTATACAATTAGTGCACTGGAGCATTGTGCATGACATGATCAAGCTCGAAATTTGATGTAGAAGGTTTCAAGTGAGGGAAAAATGTTTACAGGTCTGCCTCGAGGGGGTCCTTGGGTAGATTAACTTCTGGCACAGGTCCGAGGAACTCATGGTGGCTACTGGTATATGCAAGAAATTCCCTTGATATCTACCGTGATTTGGCAAGATATCAAATATTGCTGCTTGCGCAGGGTTGATTGAGTCCAAGCCACGTGCTCCATACGCACAGCATGCGTGACCAAGCGATGCACAGCTGTTTGGAGACCCTCCGAATATCGCATCTTAAGGCTTTCGTGCCTGTATGAGACTGACGGGAAGAAGGAAATAGACAATTCAAGGTATCTTTTTAAGTTCTATTGGTCACAGTGTGAGTCTTTGGGAGAGTTAGTTGCACCAACATTTGCTGAGAGTTGGTAGACTGCAAACAAGTAGGGGACATCAACAGTTGGTATGCAGTAGCTACACCAGTATGAATCAAACTACTTTGTTGCCTAGCGCTGTTCTTTACCATTTTTACCACAGTTGTCTTCCTTTCAATGACTTCATACCGCAGGCACTTCTATATTTGCTTTAGGTATTGTTTTAGTACAATAGAGGCTGATCATGATCAACTCAAAGGCCAGCCAGATTGAGGCTGGGGTGCACAACTGATCGACGCGGTGGTTGTTATGTGATTGTAGTCTCAATCTACAGCTCATGCAGTAGTCTTCCATGTACATGTATACTGCAAGCTATGGCAATCGAGAAAGAAGTGTGCCAAGGAATAAATCACTGTAAATCTGGAAACTTTGTAGCATGGAAGGCCCAACCTAGTTTCCACCTGTAATAAGTGCCTTCTCCGTGTCTCTACTTTTCAACTTTCAGTTTGTCGACCATAGTTGAGATGGCTTTGCACGGGGCTAGTTTAGTCATTAGAACGGCCTAAACTGCTGTCTTTCAGGCAGTTGGAGCAGAAACACTATACAGTCATTGAACTTAACTGGGATATAACGTACTCTATGTTAGGAAAACATTAGATTTTGACAGAGAAAACAACATGGCCAGGAACATTTCTGGAAACTGGCTGAAAGGTGCACAAAATGGCGGAGCAAAATGTTTTTATTTGCCACCTTTATCTTTAGCTATGCTCTCTTAAAAGGGTTGAAGAAACATAGTTTTGATCAAGTTCAACAAGAAAATTATTTCTCCAAGAATTTTTTCCCTTTCGCCAGGGGCACCTCAAATCAAGTATTTACTTGCATGAAGTTAATCTACCTGAGTCATGTCCCCCCCCTCCCAACACCATTAATACTGCAAATTAGACCTTGGAAACTGTGAAAGCTATTTTCCATGGCAACATGTATAGACATGAGCGTTATGACGTGTGTCTCAGTTGATGATCAGGATCGACATTGTGTATGCATCTTGAGTCATGATCAGGATCGACATCGCAGAGGAGTCATGAATGCGAATCTTATCTGGAGTCAGCTTTCAATATGCCAACAATGATAAACATGGTGAAAGGTACTCCAAATCAAGAAGGGATGACAAAGAAGTGTCAGCAAGACAAAGGCGCCACTGGTGACGAGTCACATTGACCTCCAGTGAGATTAAACCAAAGACAAACTTGTATAAATTTTACAGGCAGCGCTAACTTTCTTTTCTTGGGATTGACGTGACTACATCTACTTACACAACATCATCGATCGCAATATGGACTGCAGGTAGCCTATGTAGCAGGCGTATACGTAGACATGACAACACCAACAGCGCAAGTGTGATCTCAGTGTCGTCGTGGCAGACACATCACTCATCAGTGGCCATGTGCATACGAACAGGCGCCATATTAATGCGAAATATTTTTTGGCAAAATTTTTGGTAATGAATGCGCACGCTTCATTCCCAAAAAGTTCACTCTCATTTGTGGTTTTAGTCTAAATCCACCCCCAGGCCCCTTGAATCCATCACTTAACGCCTCTCCCAACAAACCACAGAGAGCCTGTCTTAGACTCCACCACCTTGCCTATGCTGCTGTATATGCAATCAGTTGGTGACTTAGGTCCCTGCTGCTCAAGATCCTAGCCCATAATCACATTCCCCTTTCCAATTCTTTCTCCTTGAACTAGTGTTCAAGTGTCAGATTTTCCTTATCAAGTGAGTTATTGAGTACTGACCCATGCATGTAACAGCAATGTTTGTAGCACAGTAAGGTCGATTCTTTGATACAGACACAAACACCCCTTGTAAAAACATGACAGTGATCACACTACAACAGATTTCTAAAATTGAATGAGGGGTGAAGCAATTAATTGCAATTACGATTATTCATCAATTTTTCTGTTAGTGATTGATTACTTTCCCCCAACCAATTAATGGATTGAGGTATGTTTTACTTGTAGTGATAGACTCAATAGTACAGTAGACTGCTACAGTTTACACATGCATGTATATTATTTCACGGTACATGCATATGGTATAGCTGCAATCTACCGTGTGTATACCTGAAGACATGTAGATCAATCTACTAGGTGCACAGCTGTCCAGAAAAAAGTGTGCCTGCTCTGGGAACCACATGTAGGCCTATCTGATCTACTTATGTATAGATAGATGCTGAGCACAGGTGTTCATGTTGCTGGTATACCGGTACGACTACATGGTTCCAATTCGGATGACTGTAAAAGGGAAGTTTGAGCTACCTTTTTCTACTGTCGTTCATCATGTTTTACGCTTTGTGTGCAGGAATGGCAAAGAAACGTGAGGAGAAAGTGTCATTTGACAGAGTCGAAGTGATGTACGTTTGGAAGCACTTTCGAAAGGAGACAACAAGGACAGGTCTACTTGATATGCCGTCATAGTGGCAAGAAACTGAAGTACTTTTGGGGAGCATCAAACATGCGGGCACTGGTGAGTGTCTCATGCTGGTGAACTGGAAGAGAGTAATATATCCCAATGACCAAGTGCTCGGATGCAGCCATCTGTTTCTCAATTTCTTAATCGAAATTGTCACCTTTGTCCACTGTGGAAATCGAATGGCGCAAATGACCTGCATGTCCAATGGTGCTGGACAAACCTTAGGCCTATAGACATCATTAACAATGAAGGGTCGTGCAACTCAGTCCTTAGGTTTTCTCAAATCTGGGTATCATCTTCCTTGGTGCACTTACGTCTCAAAACAACTGAAGCTCCGTCATGAAAAGGGCTAGGGCATTGATGTGCTGGAGAAAGTTTTGCAAAATCACTTCATCTGACGATACACAGTATCAAGGTCAAGCTGGAAGCCAGTAGCAACAGCAATCAGCCTGGTCTAGCCTGTCTTGAGGAAGAGTTTGATTCAGATGAGGATGACCTTCCGGTGCTTCCATCACTACTGAACTTTAACTGGGACTGACTCATGGGAGCTAACTTAGATGCTTGCTCATATAGCACTATCTAGAAAACATGTAGTACAGTGTGTGCTTCTATTTTTAGTGAGTGTTACCCAGGCAATACCTGCTTATAGATTAATCCAAACAACACTTTCATGCTACTCCAGCAGACCATAAGTTTTTTCATTGGATTACCACATTCTTAGCATGAGGGTTCTACAGTTACCTTATAGATTAATCAATTGATTGTTAAGAAAAAGATTAATCATTAAGCTAAATGAACGAATCGTTTCACCCCTAGATTGAATGACACAGCCACACAACTACATACTAAACAACAGTGAGTGTATCCTGGTTTGAAATAGGTGTTGCTTGTTGTATGAGAAGTATGGACAGCAGAATATTGCATGTTACAGGTGCATGTGTTGTGGGCATGTTCCCAGTTGCACCAGTGGTTTGCCGTATTGCTACTTGAGACTGGGTTAGAGGGCGCATGCTATGCCCATGCCAGTGCACAGAATGTGTGCTGACCTTATGTCTCCACACATCAAGGTCCTGGTGCATGCGCTGTACGCTGGCATACATGTGAATGGCCTACGTATGCAGCACACCGACACTCAGTACATCTATGGCAGCCAATAGTAATCAAATTTAAACTTAAGTAGGTCAGCACTGATATGTACTACATAGCCATGCAAGGTGCAGTTAACATGGTGCATGTGGTAACCTTACAGACACAGGTCCCACTTCCCAGCTTAAAGCTTTCACATACCCAGTGTCGTCTACCAAACTTTTGCAGCACAGTCACTGTTTAACTCAAACCAGTACTTAATAGCCTTAATTACAATTTTGAGAAGTATTTGAAAACTTGGCATGCTTGTTTCAGCACTACCCAGAGGCAGCCCTGGGCATCCTGTGGCGCTTCAATGCAAAAATGGTTGAACTACTGTATACAACTCCATTCAAGGCTTGCAATTTAATAGGTGTGGTATGGTTACCATCTGGAGAGTTTGTAAATCCCAACTAACAGGATAGGTTTCATGTAAGCGTGGTTGGGTGGCGCAGCTTGTTGACGGCCTGGGAATATTGAAGTGTAGGGTGGGAGCTTGCAGCTAGCTAGCTGCATTCAGCCTTGAATGCATGGTTGGGTAGCCTGGCTTTTCTAAAGCCTGGGAATATTGGAGTTAGATTGTGGCTTGCCAGCTGCAGGAGAAATTTTTGTGGCCACAGGATCAAGAAGGCATCAGGGCATACAAAGACATACAGTGGGGTGACTAAGGGTGAATGAGGAGGGCAGAGTTAAAACCCGAGAGGAAGACTTGGCAGTATGCCAATGTTTTGGAGCTTGACAGGCAGAGGAGATGTGTGTAGCTTTTCACTGCTGCAATAGATGAAAAAAGCCTTCACTATGAAACGGAAAGTTTTCTCCTGTCTTCTTGGGAGGCTACTTTTGGGAAATCAATGGAAGACAGGCAGATTCTGCTTTTTATAGTCAAGAGATGTTGGTACTTAAGCTCAAATGAAGAAAGAGAAAAAGAATTGGTGGTTTAATGTTATCTGATCTTCCAGAACTGAGGAGAAAGATGTTTAGTGGTGACATAAACTGTTGCATGTTTTGTGGTGGTTAATTCTTGTTTGACTTGAAAATTTCAGTGTGGGCACTCTCTAGAATATGTCAAGTTATTTATAGCAATAGTTTATACAATATCTGGACGAGTGGAAAGTGGTGCACCTCCCTATCCATCCCTGAAGTGAGCCTAAGGTTAAACCACTTCAGGGAAATACCCATGTATTTAGGAACCGTATCATAACTCAGTTTGCACTTTGCTAGCAAACACAACTGATTGTAGTGAAGTAAAGAGATGTAGGCAACCAGAGAGACAAACGTGAATACACTGAATAAAGAAGAGGAATTTTTTTAGCTCTTGTTCGTCACGACCGGACCTTGATCTGTGTAGACGAGATAGCCAGTGCTTGAAGCTCTGTCAGAACCCATCCTTTTATGGGATGATGTGATGGCTGGGTGGATAGCAATGGTGACTCTTGTTTGCTAGGCGATTTGCTGCTGCAAGTTCAAGTCGTGATGAACAAAAGAACAAAAGACCTAAAAAATTCCTCTTCTTTACAACTGACTTTGTATTGGAGGGAGGGGATTGAAGGCATGTCCATATGGAATCGAACTAATTGTGCTTTAAACTACTGTGTCACCATCATCAGTTGCATGAACTCGACGGATCCACTGATATAGATCCTACGCCACACTGCATGCAACATAAAAATCAAAATGGCTGGTTGCACACCATGCTAATTTGCACCGGTGCTGGTAAATACAGGGAAGATTGCCATTCACTTGTATTTAAACTAAAGGTAACCGTACTCTAACCCTGACTCAATACAGTCAGCCCTCATTAATCCAGCACCCTTGAAATCTGGCATCAGTTTCCATGAAACAGAACTAAAGCATTGGTTTTGCCCTTGTTAATCCAGCACCCTTGGATTCTGCCTCCAGCAGTCAATTTTTCACGCTAATGACAGAAATGTATGAAACTTTCTTTTGTTTATCCAGTAGTATCCGATGACCCCAGCTCACAGTGGCAGGACATGACCTATTTTTCTTCCTAACATTATGTTTTTCTCACCATACCTAAGTAAATTCAACTTCTCTTTCACTTCTGTTTCTCCCCTCTTTGGCTTCTTCATCTTGGCCTGTGCTGTGCATATGTTGGTATGCATTGAGGGTGTACTTGTTAAAGTGGCAGGAATGGATCACCCTTGTTAATCCAGCACAATTTGCCTGTTACAAACATTGCCAGATTAACAAGGGCCAACCGCACTAGCTTAAGTGTGACTGAACGTGGATCCTTCCCTGTATCTATTGGCATTGATTCTCCCACATGCAGCCACTATGCGTGCAACATGGGTGCATACCTACATTATAAACTACATGTGGTTTGAAATAGGTCTTGCATGTACCTGCTCTTATAATTAGCTAGGGTGTGTGTGAGCCTGCAAAGCACATGTCACTTCACACGTCTGCAAAAACAGTCTGCTAATGAGCAATCATACATTACCTGTGTGAAATGCTTGTTGTACTTGGTAGGAAGACAAGTCTGAATTGACGCTTTTGCTTAGTTTGAAATTGTTAACTCGTTTGAGGAATGGCTAGCTCTTATCACCAGCTCACTATTTTCATGAAGCTGGCCCAACCTTGCACTGTCGGCAGTTGCTCTGTGAATTACTATGAGGAGTTTGTCAACTTGTGCAGTAGTCAGCCTCTCCTCAGTGGCTCTAGCGAAGGTGAAATGCTGAGCAGGTGAAGAGTGAAGGAGTTTCAGGGATGTCACCAAGCACTGACCTATACTGTCCAGTGGCTGGTTGGAGAGGGTGCTGGACCATTTGACAAAGGTCAACTGATGGGAAAAAATATGCCACATTATTTACTCCATATGGTCTACCTTGCTGAAATAATGGCGGGGACGTGAAGGAAAAGACCCAAGAGTCACTATATAGGAATGTGCGCTGAGAAATGAGTCAACATATTGTTGAACAAATGTTTCTGTGCGGGGGGGGGGGGGGCACGCCCCCGGATCCCCTAGCAAGCTCAGGCTTCGCCCTCATATGGCTCCAAGGGTGTGCTTCGTGCATGGACAGTTGGGCTAACTCCTGGTGACAACACTGGTGAGAGATGACCAGTTGCTGGTCACAGGAAAAATCTGCAATTAAGGCAGCAGCTGTGCTTGATTGGCAACGGCACTTGCTGATAAGCAGTTTCATGGCGCGGACCCATGTCTCCAACTGTAGTGTCTCCACCATTACTTAACCAATTTTGTCTCGCATTTGTACGAGTGGTTCATGTATCAAATTTATTAACTTACTACACCTCTTGCACAATGTTGGTGTATCTGTCCGTCACACTCTTGCTTGAGGCAAGGGGAGGGGTTGGGTCTAAATGAAAGAGTTACGTTTGCCAACGAAGTGCGAAATCACGATACAGTCCCTTATTGGCAAAAATTAGAAAAGAGCCCCACCCAGTGTCCCTTTTTAAGGTTTACCAGGGCTCAAGGCCTGATATCGATTATCAGATACATGGCGTGTGTGTACCAGAAAATCAAGGCGGCAGTAATAACTGACTTACTTTTCCTGCTGCTCAAGATAAAAAGTGTTCGTTCCACCATCTTCTTGAGAACGTCCGACCTTTTCACCCGATGCGTTTTGATAGCTTTCGCGCATTCTCTTTTCGCTGTGCACCGAGGTTTGCTGTGAGTCCTGTGCCTGAGGTGTGCCGGTCACTTCGCCAGCCTTGTACCTACCTATAACCCCGACCGATGAAGACAGTGGTCGAGCGCCTTGGCCATAGTCCTCGCGGGCGATCTTGTACACAAGGTTGGCGTCATCCCACTCGAAATAGCGGCCAAACGATCGCGGCATCGGCCAGAGGGAACCACTCACACGTTTGTTGTGGTCTTGGAGGCATAACGGACTAATCTTTTCGCCGTATCCGCATTTTTCGCAAAGCCTCGGTTGGTGGCCCAGCGGGCTTCGTCGCCCGGGACCGCTGTAGATATTAGGACGCTTAGTCGACGTTGCAGGTGAGCTCTGACGGATATCTTCAAGCATAATTCCGTTTTCCATGAAGGCCTTCATGTGTGGCGAAGGGTGTCCCAATAACCCAGTGCTGAAGAGCGCCTGACATGCCAATCGCCTTTGCTGGAATTCTGTGAAGTATGGAGAAGCCGAAGAGGCCTCTGAACAACAGCGGATGCATCTCCGTTGATACAATGTCTCGATCTTCTTCTCCCAAATATCAATTTGAACCCACGCGGACTCGCTAGTCCACCGAAAGTTGCACAAGCGGCAGAAGAACAAACCCCTGGCAAACGCAGACACAATGCGCTTTGTCTTTGAGACGGACTTCAGCATCTTATTGACGTTGTAGCAAACAGCCAGGTCTGTAATAATATCTTCAAATGCCTTTTGAGATGCCAACGAACCACCTCTGTCGTTGCAAGTCGACATTATGTCACCGCCGGCAGAGGCTAAACTGAATTTCCCACGTAAAATCAACTGCACAAGCCAGAGATCAACGACGTCGAAAAAGTCAGCGACCACAACCGTTAACCGTTGAAACTTAGTCTACACTGTGTCCGGCGACTGGACCAGAACAGCGCCTATTATGGCTTGCATGACTTCGTCTGAACCACCGAATTACCTCAGGGGCTAGAAACAGAAAAAAATCCTAAGACCTATGAGCTTTCTTGCAGTTCTCGCGAGGTCGAGTTCCCTTCTCTACTGAGTTTCTTGCAGCTGGTGGCAATGGAAGCAGCTGGTGGGAATAGAAGCGGGTGAAAACATCCCAGTTTTGCAACAATGTGTTTTATGGCGACGTATTTATTTTATTGCAACTGGTATAACCCCTCCATGTATGATGGCATGTAGCAGGCAGGTACATACATAAATTTATCCGGTATCAAACGAGGAAAAAACGACACCGGAGAGAAAGACAAACTATAAAACGCAACAAAACAAGAAATCGAAAAGGACACTAATTGACAATAAACAAGTAAGAAACAAGAACAATAGTGGAGATAAATACACATACATACAAAATGGCGCAAGAAAAAGAGACAAATTATAAAACGCAACAGAACAAAAAAATCGAAAAGTACACTAATTGGCAATAAGAGACAAGTAAAAAACCAGAACAACATTGGAGAGACATACATACATAGGACGAGAGAGAAAAAGTATTACAAAAACAAACCAACAGCAGCACCATCTTCAAACTTGACACCAAACAAACGACGACAGGTACCCCGAAGGCGGTAGGTCCACAGAGCGAATGATAGCAAATTGTGCACGGGCGCTGACGTGCATGACCCAGGCCATCACGACTGAATACGGGCGGTCCCATTTTGTCGCTAGCTGGCTGGCCAGGCGTTTCTGGTATGCTGCGCGCATCAAAATGTATTAAGTCACGTGACGTGCGGGAATAGCTGATACTTCAGATGTATTGTAGTAGCTATTTCTGTAACTGTTGTGTATACAGTAGCTATAGCTGTGACGGCAGCTGTTGTGGGATCGGTCCTATAGTTGTGGCTGTAGGTGCATGCCTGGCTTTGTTTGGGGAGCCTTGCTTCACCTTCTTCTGTGGATGAGGTTGAGTGCATTGCTGTTAGTATGGTTGGAGCAGTGGCAGAAGCTTTAGCTGTCTTTGTTGATTGTCCAACACATTCTCTCTGCACCCGGCAGACAAGATTTTGGAAGGCTATGTTTCAACCAGTTTGCGGACCTGGCACGTGGTTCTTTTAAAATGCAAATGCATTTAAGGTTAACCATAAGCGGGTTTTTGGTTAAGCAAAGAAATGGCCTTTGCTGGAAACGTGTTTACTTTAGTGCCCCAAAAGGCACAAAACTTGTGGGCTGACATTTCTTCCACGTCAACGTGTTGGGATGTTTGCTGTACGTAGTGTACCTTAGTTGATGGATGTTGGCCTGCATGGGGAAGGAACAGTAATTGCAGCCAGTGCTCTACATAATGACATGTGCATTGTTCAGGTGTAACTGAGCTGCACAACAACTTCATTGTTTATAGTGCATGCATGCATGTGTCATGACCTGCCAAGAATTACAAGAAGCTGCTAAGTCTTGAGGCTTGCGTCTGCTTCCAACAACTTTGGCTATCACGACATAATTTAGTGATTTAACATGCTCAGTAAGCAGTTTAAACTTTCTGACTTACCAAATGTGCTAGCCTTACGTATACCACATTTTTGGTAAAGCCAAAAGTCGCATTTAATCGTGTCAAGGCCAAAAGAAACATGCCCCGGAGAAGGGTGGGCAAAGAGACCAAGATTTCATCTGTTGAAAATATGGCCTTGTGCTTGGAGGGTCTTTGATTGAGAATTCCCAGGAATGACATTCATGTGTTAATATTATGCCTGTATGTGTGACTGGTCCCTTATAATTAGATAGCTGCTTGTTGCTATAGCAAATCTTAGCAATGGGTATGCTTGTGTGCATGGTATCATTTCCACCATTTTTGTTGCATTGTGGCAGTAGTTGTAAACTTTGATTCAGCAGCGGTCTTTGTATGTGTACATGGCAAGGTAATTTTTGTTGTGGATTTGGTGGGTGGTTTACACTGTACTTTTGCCATAACCATGGTAATGGTGGTATTAGCCTTGCTGTAACCATGGTAACAGCTTTGATTGCAGACGTGTTTGCATGTTGTGTGTATTCGCTAGAAATAAATTGTGGAGTCTTGTCATCATCAGTTTGAATGTACTCATTGTATTATTACAATGTATTTTTGTTTGATGAGTTCTCATTTTTCATTACTGTTTTGTTTTGCAGAATTCATACATATATCCATAAACCATAGACTTGGCCACAAAGCTGAGGGTTTTTGGCCTAAAGGGGAAAGGAGACATCACATGAAGAAGACAGAAGTGGCAAGAGAGTTTGCTGTTGGTGGATTGTATATTAAAATTTGACTCTGTGAAATCCGGTTCAGTAAAGAGAGTAGATCTAATCCTGTTGTTGACATTCTTCTTGCTATTTCTCAGTGCGATTTGTGTTTTAGTGAAACAGTGTGTTTTATCTTTTTGATTTGTTAAAAATTGTTGATGAACTGCAAAGAGAATCTGAAAGAGCAGTGGAGTTATTGGATGATTGTGAAAGATTGCGAGGCAGAGAGTGTGGAGGAGAAGAGATGGATTTAGGACGTTGGAGGAACTGAATTGTCATACTTGACAGATTACTGTGTGTTCTTTTCTGTACAAGGTTAGCCAGTCACAGTCTGTTATTTTTGTACAAGGCTGTGTGCTTGTGTGTGTGTGTGTGTGTGTGTGTGTGTTTGTTTGTTTGTGTGTGTGTAGAGAGGGAGAGCAAAAATTTCACCATG